>PVJD01001297.1:0-17493 GCA_004026545.1 Mormoops blainvillei
GAGGGGCGGAGGGAGGGGGATAACCAGGGAAAGAAGAGGAAGTGTCATCAAGGAATATGCGTAAAGGACCCAGTGACAAAGCCAAATGGGGAAAGGATGGAGGGTGGGAGGTGGGGGTGGGTGGGGTTAGGGAAAGTGGTAGCAGGAAAATGTTGACAAAAACAACAAAAAAAAGTGGCCAGGGGGAGGCTGGGAGTAGTGCGGGAAATTAAGAAGCCAAAGAACTGGTGTGTGCTGCCCATGGACATGGTCTGAGGGGTGTGGGGATGATGGGATGGGGTGCAGGGCAGAGGGGATACGGGGGGGTGGGGATGGGACAACTGTAATAGCATACTCAATAAAATATACAAAAAAATTGAATTAAAAATTAAAAAAACAAAAAACTGTCCGCTGTAGTTTACAATGACCCTCACCATTCAAGGAACTCGGTGGTCATTATCCCTGCTCTACCTGTATAACGAGAAACGCCTGAGTTCCCAACGATGGCTAAGCCTCCCAAGCAAAAAGAACTAGGACAGCAATACCAAAACATACAGAACCAGAGGCTAGCACACCGTGTCTCTAATCCTGGGCAAGTCCCACCCTTAGCTGGGTTCCGGAGGCTCCTCTCCCCCTCCTCACTTACCATACACCCAGCTGATGCAGATTACTTCAGACATGGCGAGGAAGAGTAGGCAAATGCCGCTGGAAGCGTAGTAATCAAACAGCTGGAAGAGATACATCCCACCCTGCGGAGAAGGACGGGGGTTCGGGCTGAGGCCTTGGCCAATGCGGGCGGGGGGTGCACCCCACAACACTGCAACAGGGCAAACACCCACCTGGGCCCCTGGGAAGTTACTCCTTGCATCTAAAAGGAGTTCGCCCTACCCTCTGCCTGCCTTCTGACCCCTCGTCTAACATCAGGACAACAATCCTAACATCTGCAAGGTCACTGGGGACTGTGGTGGACATATACTGTTTTTTCTGCCCACCATTCCTCTCCCCGCTCCAGGCCTGAAGAAGAGCCATGGCTACACAGCACTGGCTACACTCTGAGGGAAAGGGTGCCCTCTCCCCTCGGGGGTCGGTTGGGGGGCAGAAGGTAAGCCTTCTTTGATATCAGGACGGCAATCTGGTGAAGAATGAAGTCACTAGAGGGGAGGGGAGCCAGGAGATAGAGAGGGGCATTTCTGACCATGTCATTAGAGCAACTGGATCCAACCATACCTAAAACAAAATATTTCTACTTGATCCCCAAATTCCCCTTTCTGCTTAAGCCAGCTTGCGTTTGGTTTCTGTCACCTGAAACCGAAAGAGAGCTAATGAACACAAGTGGATTCCACTGTGCGGTCCCTACAAACTCACTTTGAGGGTGTCAACACCCCCTTTAGCAGATGAGAAAAGTGTGGCTCTAAGAAGAGTCAGCGGGGTCCCCCATGGCTCCCTCCCCGCAGAGCCCAACCTGCGGCCACTGACCCCACTCACCTCGGTGACCAGGAGGAGCCCTATCAGGTAGCACGTGACAGCAATGGCCAGGATGAGGAGCTCTCGCCGCCCGCTCCTCCGGAGCTGCCTGGGGAACATGTCCATGGAGGCCGTCACCAGGCACTCCACGCAGACAAACTGCGGGCCGGGAGGGAAGCTGAGGTGAGAGGGGCCAGCTGCCTTGGGCCTCCCCGGCAGAGCCTTGCCCCGGCCTCCCCTCACCCCACTCACCCATGCTCACTCACAGGAGTGCAGGGAGGGCGCAAAGGGCAGAAATGGGCCAGCTCTGCCCTGGGCCGCATGTCCACAGCAGAGGGGCCCAGCACTGAGAGTCAGAAAGCAGGTATGTGTTCTGTCCCCGAGGCTACAGCGGCAGGCTAGGCAGCTTAAGCAAAGCAGCTGAAAGGAGGCTGGAGGGACATCTGGAAGGGCACAGCCACATGCGGGGAAGGCTCAGGTATAAGGGAGCAAAGCAAGTGGCCCCTCACCAAAGAGGGTCTCGAGGTCTGGGGCCACCCAGCTGACCCCAAGGACAGGCCCTGGACAGTGGAAAGGGCCTTGGACTGTCAGGCTAGGGGAAAGGGAATCCGAAGGAAGGTAAAGCCAGGCAAGGCAGCAGCTGAAGAGGCGGTCGCCAGGGCAGGGCGAGGCAGGGTTGGGTCGGGGTGACAAACCTGGCTGTCCAGCCCTAGGAAGATGAGCATGATGAAGAAAAGGCAGGACCACAGCTGGGACAAGGGCATCATAGTCACAGCCTTGGGGAATGCAATGAAGGCCAGGCCAGGACCTGCCAGGACACAGCACAGTCAGGTGAGGCCAGGGCTCTCACTGTCCTTGGGGAAGGGCTCTCTGGAGGCGCTATGTGTGTACACGTGAGTATGTGTGTATATGTGCACATGAGTGTGTGCAGGAGTGTGTGTGTGTGTGTGTGTGTGTGTGTGACTGTGTGCACACGCACGAGTATGTGCATGTCTGTGTGTATGAGTGTGTAAGTGTATGTGTGTGCATGCACGAGTGCGTGTGTGTAGTAGGGGTGGTTCAAGAGGACAGGGTGATTCCATTCATTATTTTATTCTTCCTAGGCTCTGGGGAGCATGCTGTCCACCGACCCACCCACCCACTTCTCCATCCATGCATGCAACCATGGGTCCACCCACCCAACGCCCTCCACCCCTCTCTCCCATGGCTATGGAGGCCCTGCTCTGTGCCTAGCACTGCCTTAGACGCTGAAAGGGTCATAGGGCCCCTGCTTGTCTGTAGGAGGATCTGTGTTCTCTGACCCTCCTTCCCTTCATGTTCCAGACAGAAAAGTGGCACCTACCTGACTCCGCCACTTCAGAGATGGGCACTGCCTGCTCTTGGGACATGAAGCCCAGGATGGAGAAGACCACAAACCCGGCCACAAAGCTGGTAGCACTGTTCAGGAAGCAGAGGGCAATGCAGTCCCTGCCGGCAGGGTACATGCAGACAAAACAGGAAGAAAAAGGGAGGAAGAAATCCACCATGAGAGGCGAGATCAGAAGACAGTAAGAGTATAAAGAAGAGAGAGAAAAGGAAGAGTGAATGGGAGTAGAAACGGGAAGAGAAAGAGAAAGATGGGGTTTCAGAAGGTGAGGACAGGAAAGGAAGAAAGAAAAGGAGGGAAGAAATTCAGTCCCGGAAGCGAACCCATAATGTCAATTTCGCACACCCTAGATAATAAAGGAGGAAGACCTGGGCCCACCACCAGGACCCACCCTCCTCAGACTAGGGCCCGCAGGGGCCCCCAGGATCCCCACCTGTAGCAGTTGTTGTGGAACTTGTTGTAGCTGCCCAGGGCCGTCAGGCACCCCTGAGAGATGGCGAAGGAGAAGAAGATCTGGGTGCCCGCGTCCATCCACACCTATGGGACACCCCAAGGAAGTGGTGAGGGAGAGGGGAGGGAGCCCAGCAGGGTCTGGGGCTGGCGTTACCGGAAGCCCAGACCCTCCCCCCACAGATCCAACTGGTGGGCTCAGTGTTCCCTGGGAGTCACTTGCATCCCCACTCTCCAGTAACAAGTCTTCCTCTCCCAAGCAGGGCCCATTTTTAACTTGGTTCTGTGGTCCCTGAGTAAGCACCAAATAAGGGTATTTTACTGAATTTCTTAGGTGGAATTTGTCACCCATAGTCCTACTCCAGAAAAGGTGAGGCCCTCTGCCAGAGGGGCTGAGAGGCATTTGCATTTGCACTCATCCCACAGCAGAGTGTGCCTCAGGCAGCCATGCTGGGGCGCAAGGGCCACACCACTAAAATATAAAGAAAAAACACCACGACTCTTGGTGAGGGAGTGGGTAGTGGACACCAAGAATGTGCTCAGACAAGTCCTAGAGCAGGAAGTACAAGGTTGATAAATATGCAGGAAACTGTCCAACTTCACAGTAGTAAAAAAACAAAATTAAACCAACAACATGACGTTGTTTTGACCTGTCAAATTATCGAAGATTGAAATAAATTATAAATTAATCTCTCATGGGCCCTGCAGAAAGAGGGTAGCCCTGAACACTGGCAGTGCAAGTCTACATTTTTCTAAAGCCAATGCAGTTCAAGAACCTTAAAATGCGCACGCTCTTTTGAGACTTGGTAACTTCACGTCTAACTACTGTCGGGCAATAATGATCTGTGATGTGGTCAAAGATTTAAACGCGGGCGTTTGTTGCTGCTGTATATACAGTTATGGAAACGCAGGACCTCTAGGTCCCAGGACCGAGACAGAGTGGAGTAAATGACGACACCCGCCGCAGACGTAAGCGCCCAGGGGCACGGAGCCTGGCCCGTTGCGCCAGCCGCCCTGCACCGGCACCGCAGCGACCCCTGGCGCTCAGTGGGGCCTCGGGACATTTTGGTTGAATGAATGAATAAACAGAAGATGAAAAGAGAAAATACTATGCAAGTGTTAAAAATGACATTTACAAATGAATTTAATAACATGGAAAATGTTTACAATATAATTTAAGTGAAAAAAGATATATCTATATATAATGATCTCAACTATCTTATCTCACACGCATACATGCACAGCAAGGAAAACATTTTGGAAGAGGGAAATATACTAAAATGCTAACAGAGATTGTAGCTGAGTGGTGGGTTTACAAGAGATGCTCAGTTCCTTTTCATAATTTTCTTCCATATTAATTTTTCTCCAGTAGACATCTATTGTCTTTAAACCAAGAGGAAAGTAATCAACGATTTTTAAAAGTACAGATCTGGTTTGGGGCGAGGGGCCTTTGGGGAAATGTTCCCCAGCACAGTTCCTACCTGGGGGTCCTTCAGGCGGGACAAATCTGGCTTCAGGTAATAGATGATGCCCTCATATGCTCCGGGAAGCGTGATGCCTCGAATTAATAGGATGATCAGCATCAGGTAGGGAAATGTGGCTGTGAAATAAACAACCTGGAAGGAAGGTAGGTCAGAGTCACTGGAACATCACAGAAGCCAGGAGGCGACGGGGAACCTGCAGTGGTCTTCCAGTCGCCCCTCCCAGGAGGCACAAGCCAGACCTAGCTCAGCGTCCAACACCTTCTGAGAGACATCTGAGAGGGGTGAACACACGGAACTTTCCACACCTTTCTTTTTATGTTCCAGGGGGATCTTGGGCTACCCCCAGCAGAGTATGAGACACTCATCAACAGGGCAAGAGGGGAGGAGGAAGGACAGGGAGGGGTACAATTTTCCAGCCGTAACATTTCCAAGGCTATTTTTAAATCCAGAATCTGGTCTCCCTTAACCCCGTATCCTGGCCATTCTCCCCATGTCCCCTGGGAAAGCGGGGGGGGCCTCCCTTCGCCAGGGCGGGCAGGAACAGATTTGTACAGTGATCTGTGAGGAAACTGAGACTGTAGTATTCCAGGCTCAAGGCGGGGGGAGCATCAGCGGCCTGAGCCCTGGGATATTGGAGACGCTCAGAGGGGAATCTGCTCTGGCCCCGACCACACTCAGCCCTTTACTTGAGGTGGCAGTGCTGTCTGTTATTCGCATTACTGTTACTATTTTTGTCATTACTACCACTATTGTTATTACTTCAATAATCCATGGAAGGGGAGCAGTTGCTGCGGTGGAAGACTAGCCAGAGAAGTTGGTGTCTGTCTGTTCCTGGCTTTAAAAAGCATGAAGTGTCAGCCTCAGCTTCTGTGCCTTGGAAATAATGCTCAACACTGAACTGTCTGTGTACATACAATAAGCCCTATTGTCCCTTCTTGGCTGTACCCTCTTCAGTGATTGGAAACTCACCATCTCAAATGCTGAGCTAGATCAACCTCAACATTGTCTTGATGTATTCGTTGTTAAATACAAAAAGCAAATCATAACAGTGTCTGATCCTAATTGTGTACTATGCACATGTGACAGATCCAGCTACGCATATAAAGGAAACAAGAAGGTAACACAGCAAAACATCCGTAGGAAGGATTAGCAGATCCAACCTGCCATCATGCTGATGGCTTACACAGTGCTCAGCTCTGACCATGGGATTTTATGTTTTATATTTTGCTCTGTATATTACTTACATAAACAGGTCTTTTAAAATCATATTGAAAAAGAAAGCCTTTCCTTGTATTGAACTAAACTTCCTTCCTACAGCTTCCCTATTCTCACCAGGCCTCTCCCTTAAGCTACATTTTCTTTCAGTTTTCCAGAGAGACGCTGCGAGTGTCCCCAAGGATTCTGGGGGCCACAGAGAGCTTACCAAGAGGCAGAACACCTCACCTTGCCTGTGGTCTTGACCCCCTTCCAGATGCAGAAGTAGCAGATGACCCAGGCAAGCAGGAGGCACAGGGCCAGCTCCCAGCGCAGGGCTCCCAGGTCGTGGATGCCTGTGGTGATGCCCAGAACACGTCTCCTGATGGGGTGGAAAAAAAAACGACCAAGTGAAAGGCTAAAGGGGACAACTTGCCTCTGTCACCAAGTCTCCTGATTCTTAGAGCTGACCCCACAGATCTCATATTCTAGGCTTCCCCTGCCCCCACCCACTCCACCTTCCCAAGGCCATGCCACGTTCACCTGTTGTCTGTGTCCCTGACTGTTGAAGACCAAATCATGCAATACCATAGGATCTTTGTCTTTCTAACTTACCCAGGTCTTTCTGTTGTACAGACTGAGGGAGAGGGGAGGGGGGAGAGAGAAGGAAGGAGGTGAGGAATATGTGAATGAATATACAGAGAGCAAGTATTTATAGCTGCAGGTCAATGAGTAAGTATATGGCTATCAAATGGCAGGGCCGAAAGTGTGATAGTGTGGGGGGTGGTAAATGTGTGAGTGTAGGGTTTGCCAATTTCTGTGGTGTAAATACTCCCACCTTGGCCAACATGAAGTTGGGAAGGGATGTGCACAATCAGCTCTCCTAAGTGGGTCCAGGCTGTTTCGAGCACACCAGTGGACATGTGTGGGTAAATGTGTACGTCTTGGTGGGTATGTGGGGTGCAGGGAATGTGAGGGTGTAGGCAGGCATGTGTGAGGATGCCAGCTGACATGGATAAATGTGTGAGTCTGGGTGAACATAAGTGGATTTAGGAGTGGTAGTTGAACAACTGTGGGGAGATGTGAGCATTCCCTCATCTCTGTGATGTGTGGGGTGGGGGTAAGTGCTGAAAAACATGCACGGAGAGCCTCGAACTAGCACCACAAATCCCAGGCCTCAGACATCCAAACTTCCTCTGCTTGAGGTCCCCTGGCCCATGGCAACCAGGCCAACACCTACTCCCAGAATTCCATGACAGGTGAGGTGAAGTTCTCAGAGGACGTCACTGCGCTGGCTCCTGAGTGGTTCAGAAAGTCCATGCAATGTTCTATTGGGGACAAGGTGAGGAATGAATTAGCTGAGGACAAGATGAGGAAAGATGCCCTCACACCCTAGGACCCCTGACCCTGTGGCCTTTCAGCCTGGTGGTCTCCATCATCCCAGGTCCCAAGAGCTTCTTTCGGAGCCCCCACCTCTGGAGTGCCAGGAGTTGGCTGCTCGGGGGTGCATGGGATCAGCCCTCCCCATGTGCCTCAGACTGCCCTTGTTGCACCCGGCCAGCCTCTGACACTATCGCTGCCACAGGCCCAGCCCGTAGGGACAGCTCCCATCCCAGGGGCTGAAACAATGAATACCTGTGTTCCAGGTATTGGTACATGTCGTCCACGGCAGCTCAGAGGTGAAGGAGCTGAACAGATAGAAGAGGGCCCAGGCAAGGATGATGATGTAGTAGACGTTCAAATAGGACTCAATGACCACAGACGCCAAACCAATGCCTTCCAGGGTGGGGTCGGGGAGGGGTCGAGAAAACAAGAGAATCCAAGAGGTCCATGTCAGCCCAAAAAAGTTACCTAGAAGCTGCCAGTTGGATTAGGATCCCGGGTGTCACGCAAAGAGAACAACCCAGGTTGGTTTACTGCCCTGAGAAACCATTTGCAGCCTAATTTTCTGAGTAAGAAAAGCAGATTCTGGAACAATATCCTATGCATCCTCCCATTTTTATAATCTATATTTGAAAGTATACCTTTCGTTTTAATGAGAAAATTCTAGAAGGACCATCATTCAATAGTTAACCAGCAGTTCTCTAGATTAGCAATTTTCAACCTTTTTTTAACTCATGGCACACATAAACTAATTACTAAAATTCAGCACACCGAAAATATGTATTTCTTGCCAATATGACAACAAATAGGTATAATTTTGGTTCATTCACACTGGACAGCTATCGTTGTGATGGTTGTTGTCATTTTTATTTGACAGTGTAAGGGAAAAGAGGTCACTGCCCCCCGACTACAGTCAGGTATTGTGGTACACTGGTTGAAAATCGCTGCTCTAGGTGATAGGATTTGAGTTCATTGTTTAAAAGTTTGGGGGTTTTTTTTCCTTTTTTACCTATCTGCATTTTCTAGTTTTTCTATTACAATCATGCATGGCCTGTAAAATTTTTTAAAAGGCAGGAAGGACACAGGAGTAAGTAGGGAAATTTTTTGGTAAGAATCAGTCTGAAAATAAGAGCCAAAACCAGAAGAAAGCAGCACAGAACAGAGCTGTGATGGCTGTGGAGACCTCTGGAGCCCGCTCAGCCTCATGCCATGTCCGCCTGCCCCCACCGGCCCCTGCACCCCGCACCCCCAGCAAAGTGTGGGCAGAGCCTAAAGGGCGCTGTTTAACACCTCGCAGGACTGCGGGCTTCTGGTGCGGCCTGTCTCCCGGGCCGACAAGTCTGGGGTGGGAGGGGACAAGAGCGGTCGCCGCCCCCCACCCGCCCCGCCTGCTTCCTACGAGAGTCAGGTCTTCGCCACAACGTGGTTAAAAGTCGCACGTCACCACGGGCCGCGAGTTTGGAGGCGTGAAAGCCCGGGCGGGGGCTCCGCCCTGGAGAGGAACTGCTCGTTTTCCCGCCTCGGTGCCGGGAGGAAGTCCGGCTCAAGAACTAAAGAATGAAGAAGGCTGGAGAGCCACAGACAGCCCTGGGGCTGGCCGAACAACCGGTGCCGTCTGCCAACGACGCCCCCTCCCCACTCCGCGCCAGGCGAGCCGGCCCAGATTGCTTGTTCCCACTGGCCTGGCAAATCTGGCAAATTGCACGGGAGACAGGAAGGGTTCCCGCGGGGGTGGGGGTGGGGGTCTCTGCGAAGCATCCAGGCCGTTGGGGCAGGGCGCACAGGGACCCAGGGCAGCCTCGGGTTGGACGTCCAGAGGGGTGGTCGCCAGGGCTCCCGATGGCCACGGGGTCCCCGGGGAGCTGGCAGCCACCGGGAGGGGTGTTTAGAGTTCACAGACCCACACACCAAACAAGCAGCCACTGTGCGGCAGGAACACGCTGTGCCCCCACGGCCCGCCCGCCCCAGCGGCCCCGTCCACCGCTAGGAGGCCTGATGCCAGGCTGGAAAGGGGAACGCCCATCCCTGAGGGTGGGGGCGAGGTCCGGGAGGAAGCTTCCGCCTGTGTGTAAAGTTGAGGGAGGAGGAGGGTGTGGGTGCCCTGTCCCGGTCTGCCCGGGCTCCCTGGGAGGGTGGATGCAGGTAAAGGGCAGGTATAGGAAGCAGTCTGGACCATCCAACCCGCATAGGTGCACCCAAGTTGAGTGAGCGACTCCCTGAGACCCTACACCTTGGGGTCTCTTTAACTGAGAAAATAAGGAGGGAGCCGCCAATGCCTTCCCGAATACCCATCCAATGCTGGGTTCGCTCCTCCCGTCCATAGTGCCCACCCTGTCCATGGTGCCCCGCCTTGAAGTTAGAAACTGAGTGCCTAAGAGGCCAGCCCTGCTTGTGCCGTCCATGAGCTTGCTTGGCCCTGGGGATAGGACCCAGCTGGGTGGGAGTTAGGCTGCTGCTTGGGCCCAGAGCAGAACAGTTTGCTGTATGCTCTGGCTGAAGACACAGCGCTCCTGGAGCACGCAGGACTCCGTAGTAGAACCCAGGCTGGCCAAGCTCCACTGTGCCCCTCCAGGAGCCCCATGGAGGCCCCGCCCCCACACCCCTAATCAGCCGTCAGGTCCCAGACCTGCTCAGGGGCGGGGTCCACCACTATACCCACTTCTGTACAGCCTACTAAGCTGGGCAGCAACCCTGGGTAGCTTAGTCCCTGGGGCTCCCTCAGGGACTGACGTGAGGAAAAGAGACCTCTCTCCATTTCAGATATTCAAGGAACCTCTCAGGGACAAGGAGACCCCTTGGGCTTCTTTCCCACTCACCCCCCCAGGGGACTGGCCTAATCAACTTTAGAGGGGGTGGTGGACAAACACCCCAAGCTGCTCGCATTAGTGCCAACAAATGCATGGAGAGGCCAGGAGCTGCCCCTAACATAATCCCTAACGAAGGAAAGAGCACGAACCTTCAGCTCAGGCAGACCTGGGTTCGAATCCTTAGCAAATGAGCTCATTTTTCCCACCTACTAAATGAGACGACTCGAGTTATTATTGGAGGATTAGATGAGGAACTGCATGGAAAATGCTGGCATGAGCCCTGACACATGGCAGGGCTCAACAGATATCGGCCATCATTATCATTGCCGCTGTTATACACTTTGGAGGCACATCTGGGGCCACACCATGTACACAGGAACATGTTGCCCCTGAAGCTGCTGAAGATGAAGCTTTAGGGTCCCCCGTTTGCAAGGCCCTGGCCCTGATTTTTCATTCATGACTCTGTATTGACTTTCTTGAGGAGTACCTCCCCCCTCAGGATCTTATAAGCTTAGGGCCCCACAAAGCCTGATTATACTTCCTGTGTCCCCCACAGCACTTAGCACAGGATGGGAGTGGACGAATGACAGGGTAGTGAGCAGATAGGAAAGGAGAGTCAACAGAGAGATGGAGACAGGCTGCTGGCCTCTGGGGAGGCAGGCAAGGGAGAGCACTCACCCTGGAGAAGGGGGCAGATCTTCTTCCAGGCCGTGACACTCCCTTGGCTGGTGTACTGGCCCAATGCCACCTCTAAGAAGAACACCGGGATGCCGCAGGTGAAGAAGAAGATGAAGTAGGGGATGAAGAAGGCTCCTGCGGAGGAGGGGGAGGCAGGTGCTGAGCCTTTCAGCCCTAGGCCTCTCCCAGAGACCTGTGCTCCCACCCCCAGCATCCTTCATCGCCCCCCTCACCCCTCCCAGGGACACAAGTCGACTTCCCCCTGTCTGTGCCCAGGGACAGGCAGAAATTTTCCAGCCTGAACCTTACTCAGGACAGGAAAGGCCTTTGAAAGGACATTTCAGTGGGAATCCTAATATATGCACTATTTATTTGCCCAGTGTGCTTCACAAATCTAGTCAATTTATTATTTTTGGAACAAAAACATGTGTTCTATGTTTTTGATATGCTTATTAAATTATCAAGTTTGTTACATTTTAGAGGAAAAACAAACAAACAGCCCTGGCCAGTGTGGCTCAGTTGGTTGGAGCATCACCCCCTACACCAAAGGGTTGGGGTTTCGGTTCCTGGTCAGGGCACATGCCTAGGTTGCAGGCTTGATCCCTAGTCGGGCCGTGTATGGAAGGCGACCAACTGATGTTTCTCACATTAGTGCTTCTCTCCCCCTCCCTCTCTCTCTAAAATCAATAACCGTATTTTTTAAAATTAAAAAGCAACACCATCTTAGAAAAATTACTTTCCCTCTAATAATTTTCAGAGGAACTTTTTTCCCTCTTCCAGGTTCTGATCTGAACTGGGCTCTCAGAAGAGAAGGCCATTCCTCTGCTCAGCCCAACTCTCAGGAACTGGGCTGTCAGCCAGCCAGGTGATCAGGCATTGACCTGCGGTCCCTGGCAGGAGGCCGGACCTGAAAGACGTCCAGCAAATTACATATGAGTGGATTTGAAGGCAACCCTAAGCCCACAGTATCCACTTCAGTCACATATACCTCACCTCCGAAGTGTACTCATGGGGGGATGGGCTATTGTTTATCACACAATAGTAACACTTAACACTCATTCGGTGCCTACTCTGTGATGCAGACCCTCATCCGCAGCCTTGTGCACTTGTCTAATTTGCTCCTTAGTATAAATTTCTAGTAGAGGAATTGGTGTGTCAGAGGGTATGCACATTTTTGGGGGGCTTTTTTGTGGTAAAATACACATAACATAAATTTTACCACTTTAATCAATTTTAAGTCTACACTTCAATGGCATTAAGTACATTCACACTGCTGTACAACCATGACCACTGTCCGTCCCAAACTGAAACTCTGTACCCATCAAACACTAACTTCCCATTCTCCTCTCCCTAGCCCCTGGTAACCACCATTCTTTCTCTCTGAATTTGCCTATTCTAGGCACCTCAGTTAAATGGATCACACAGTGCTTATTCTTTTAGTCCACTTAGCATAATGTCTTCAAGATTCAAGCATGTTGTAGCATGTGTCCGAATGTCCTTCCTTTTTAAGGCTGAATAACATTCCCATTATATAGAAACCAAATTTTGTTTATCCAGTCATCCATGGACAGACATTTGGGTTCTTTCCACCTTTCAGGTATGAATTTTTTTTTAAGGTCTTTTGATATGCATTTCCAAATTGCCCTCCAAAGCCCCTGTACCCAATCTGCATTCCCATCAGCATCATGTGAGAAGCGCCCAGGGTCTTCAAGACCCTGGGGAGCCATGACCAGTCAATAACTCTCTTCCAAATTCTGAAGTCTTTTTAACACCGCTTGCCTTTACATCTGGAGCACCACTGGAGCGCCACTGGAGCACCAGTGAGCACGATTGCCGGGCTAATTAGCAGCACCGGCTCTGGTTGGTGTGGCTTAGATGGATGCAGGGGCTCAGCCCGGGGCAGTGCTCCAGAGAAGGGACACGGTTGGGGGACTCCCAGAGGGCACTCTACAGCAAGTCTGTGGGGACGCATGACCCAGAGGCTCCTTTCCACCCAGAGGCGGATTAAACAGCCAGCACACCTGCCACGTGCCCTGAGCCCAGAGGTGGATTAAGGTCGGTTGAGGCCCTGGGTGCAGAAGAAAATATTTAAACAT
Source organism: Mormoops blainvillei (assembly GCA_004026545.1). Taxonomy (NCBI): domain Eukaryota; kingdom Metazoa; phylum Chordata; class Mammalia; order Chiroptera; family Mormoopidae; genus Mormoops; species Mormoops blainvillei. The sequence continues at coordinate 12,902 of PVJD01001297.1, forward strand.
ACTATCAAGTTTTACCACCGATTGTAAACTTGTACGTAATTAAAATTGCTCATATGAAACCAAACTTGGTATCATTAGAAAAAAGTGTAAAGTTGGGGTTTTGCGGGGCCCTTCAGAAGTCGGGGCCCAGCGTGCGCGCCCAGTGTGTCCGCCGTTAAATCTGCCTCTATTTCCATCCACTGTGTGAAGGAAATGGCCTCAGTTCTAGCCTTGAAATGTAGTCTTCAGCCCCACAGTCACCTGGAGCTGGACCTGCCTGAGGTTTAGTCCACCCAGAAAGGGCAGCACTGGGCCTGGGCCTGTGGGGACAGTGGGAGGAGGGTGGGACTGGATGGACTGTAGGGGTGTCCTCCATCGTTGGCTTTCTCCCTGGATTTCCAGCACATGATCACTGCAAACGGCCTCGCCTCTGTGAGCTTCTCAGGACCCTTGCTTTGGGAGGTGATCCTGGCTCAGAGTTTTCGTGGCCCCTTCCCAGGCCAGGGGCACAGGCAGCCTGTGAAGCCTGTAGGGACCCGTGCGCATAGGGCGACCGGAGGCCCCTGGGAACCCCCCACGCTGCACTCAGGTGTGCCTCGTTGTCTCCGCCAAGCACGCACTGACCAGGAATTCAGACACTCACAAAACGCTCTTTTGGAATGAATAATTTCTTGGGGGTGATCTGGTTTGGTGACTGCAGATATTATTAGACCAATACACTCATTATTTTTTTATCCTTTTTGAAAGATTTTTCTCTATAGAACTATGTATTAACTAATAACTAATTACTAGTTAATTAATTATTAATTAACAACCATTTGAAAACCAATTTTAACTAATACTTATTAATAATTGTTAATAATTAATTTTAGTTAACATGTTAGTAAAAACTATATTTAGCTGCCCACCAGGACTTATGGTCAGCTTGAGGTAAAGCATATAACCACAGTGACTATAATTTTAGCCTAAAGCAAAAGATTGACATTTGGGTCAGTCTGTGACGTTGTGTTCCCACATAGATCTATTACGTTGTTTAGACAAGGGAATTGATTCCTGGACCTTCATTACTAACCCCACCCCCAGAACCCCAAAGACCAGTGGCCCTGACAAGGACCCCTGACCTCGCTTAGCCCCTCATGTTCAAGATGAAGGAAACATGATAGAGGCAAGTAGTTAGGCTGGGACAGAGCTAAGCGAGAACTCAGGTGACAGAGATGAACACAGACCCTGCACAGGAAATGTGACCTGGTCCTGCCACTTCACAAATGACTTAGGCTCAGCTCAGTGTCACTGCACACTGTCATAGGTCCTTATCTCTCCACCCCGCCCAAGGCCAGTACAGAGGTCACGGCCACAGCTGCAGCCGCCAAGCAGGACAGAGGCAGGGTGGGCACTGCAACCCGGGCCGCATCCTCCCTTCTTTTAAGATAACAGGGTGGGATGTGCACAGCGATGCGGGCGCCAGCAAGCCTGGCTTCCAGGGCCCGGTGTGACCATCCAGCTCTGTGGTTTTGGGCAAGTCACTGCACTCTCTGACCCTCCGTGGCCTCTTCTGTGAAATGAGGGCTTGGCCTAGATCACCTTTAGCTCTAGCTCTCACATCCTATGTGTCCATGAAACTGTGGCCTGGGACAAAGAAGCAAGTCACCACCCCGCCCCTCCTGCCTGCCTCCCCTCGCCCAGGGCCCAGCGCTAGTCCCCCACTCCCAGTCTTGGCTCCGTAGCCCTGACCTGCCCAGGAAACCCCATTTCTATTTCTTTGGAGCCATTGCTTCAAGCATTTTGTAATAATAACTATAGGCTTTAAAACACAGAGCAAGATACATGATAGATACTCAGTAAAATTTTATCAAATTAAATCTAACTAATGTTTAAAAGGATTTTCCAAACAATGGTTATCTTTAAATGGGAATTTTTTTAACCTTCAGAATGTTTCTAATATTCGCTAAAACATATATTATTTCCACAAGAAGAATGCAGTTATTTCAAAAAGCACAGATGAACCTGGCCAGTCACAAATAACCTCGCAGAACTATGAAACATCCCAAAGAGGTAACCCATAGCCACAGAGGGTAGACTGGTAGCTGGCGAGGGCTGGTGAACAGAACGAATGATGAGTGACTGTTAACAGGTCCTAAAATCAATGGTGGTGGTGGTTGCACAGCTCTGTGAGTATACTAAAAACCATTGAATCATACACTAAAAAAAAAAATCATTCTAGCCCCTCCCTACCATGTCCCCACTCATTTTTACTACCAGTGCTGAAAACGAATAAAATTACATTTCCTTAATTTAAAAAAATCATAGACAAGATAATATCTTTTCTTCAGTCAAAATTCCTCAGTGGTTCCCATCTCACTCAGGGCAGAGCCTGCAAGACCGGAGCCACTGTTCCCTCTGTTTGGAATGTTCCTCACCTGAAATCCGTCCCTGAGAGGGCTCCATGACCTCCTTAAAGTCTTTACTCAGATGTCGCCTCCTCAACGAAACCTTTCCTGGTACCTTATTTTACACTTCAAACCCCTGCCGCCCGCCCCGTGACCCAGCACCCCCTCTCCTTCTTCCCAGCTTTGCTTCTTGCCATCTCACGCATCGCCATTGGACATACCACATTTCATACTTAGCTGTCTGTAACCTTCTGCCCGTCACTAGAGTACAAAATAAAGAATGTCTTCTGTTTTGTATCTGGGAGAGTGACTGGCACGTACTAGGCCCACAATGGTGTTAGCTGAATAAATGAATGAATCCTGTCCACATTTATACGGAGTAATGAAGGAACTTATTCAAAACTCAGATTCCTAGGTCCTGCTGTTGCCTCCTTTCATCTTTGCCGTAGCCCGGTGGGGCATCAGCATGTCACAGATGGGGACACTGAAGCCGGTGGTGGAGCTAGAACTGGAACTGAAGTCCTCCAACTCCATTCAAGACTCCTTCCCGTTTACCACGCTGCCCAGGCAGGAGGCACCCAGGTAGGCACGGCCTTCCTCTCAGGGCACAGCTCTCCCCACCACGCCTACCTCAAAATGAACTCACCACCTCCATTTTTGTAGCAGAGATAGGGAAACCTCCAGACATTGCCCAGCCCAATGATCTCCCCGGCCACTGACAGCACAAACTCCATCTTGTTGGTCCATTGGCCCCGATCCTTCACCTGGTCCTCGTCTTCCTGGTCCAACTTCTCTCCCTCCTCGGGAACCCAGAAGACCACAGGAGGCCCATCCTCATGGACTGCCACTTTTCTGTCCATAGCCATGGAACGGATCCGAGGCCGCCGAGCCGGGAGCGGGGCAGGATGGTGAGGGAGGCAGAGCCTGCTGGGAGAAGGAGGAGTGAGCTGTGCAGCCCCAACACACGCCCACTGCCCCTGCTTTCTCCATCCTACTCTTTGCTTTAATGCTGGAATATTGCTTTAATACTGATTTTCTTCCAAAGCTGTCAGCGACATTCACACCTGAGGTCACACTTTACTCTCGTGACTCTGAGAACAAATAGGGAGCAAACCTTAGCTCGCCCCTTTTGCAGATGGGAAAATCTAGGCCTTGGCAGATGAAAGGACTTGCCTAAAACCATTTAGGACTATATTAAAACTCAGGCTTGGGACCGTTTATTCCAAGTCTCTTTTGATCTTTACAACCAGCCACCTGTCTGCACCAGCTCCTCAGCCTCCGGCCTGCAGGCCGGAAGGGATCAAAGGCTGCCAGGGATGACAGGAGGTCAAAGAACAGGTATTGTCAAGGTGACTGCATAGTCATCCCCTGGCCCTCTGTGTGCTCATCCCTGTGCCAGGGTGATCGACCAACGCAGGGTAAACATGGGAGCCAGCTCGCTGTAGGTAGCTGATTGGGAGGGAAGGGGGAGGCGGGGCCTGTGAACAAGGCCGGGCGAGGACTGGGACCGGTGCCAGGGCCGGGCGCAGGCCTTCGAGGGAGTGCTGCTTCTCTTTCTCTTGGCTGTGCTTCTGTCCTAAGAAGAGGGATGGGGTCCTGGTGATAGAAGGGGGTCACCCAAGCAATTCTCACTTGGGTGGTGGTCTTCTCCAGACCAAAGTGCCCCCTCAAGGGAGACCCAGAAGTAGCATGGCAGGTCGCTGCCCTTTCCTACTCCTCCACCCTCCTAAAGAGCCCAAAACTCTCTTGGCTTCCAGGAAAATGACGTGGGTCACTCCCAGTTTTACTCTGCCCTGTCTGTCTGTCCGTGAGACAATGGCTGTATCTAAAAATCCCCGTTTGCCTTCTCCTCTCTCCCCCACACCCCGCAGTCCCCCCCGAGGCTACCTCTCCCTCTGTTTCCAGGGAGCGGCCCGGAGGAGGTGCCTAGGTTCAAAGGTGAGCACCCACCTACCCACTGCCCCTCGCCTACGAAGGGAGGGCACTGGGGCATCAAGAGACTGGGGCCCACCAAGTGCTCCATGCTCCTCCAGGGCTCTAGAGAAACACAAAGGATCCTTTTTATTAAAAGAAGAGTCTGTGTTTATTTGTTAGTCCTTTTAACCCAGGCAACAGCCCAAGCCCAAGTTGGTTAAAAAGGTGTGGCAGGAGCCATTTGAGGTTATGGAAATTTTTGAAGGTGACTTGAAGGGTGCAGGTTATCCCAGGAATGGGAAAGCATGGCAG
>PVJD01001297.1:17593-281911 GCA_004026545.1 Mormoops blainvillei
GGGGGGGGGGTGGCCGGTGGCAGGGGCGTGCTTGAGAACCAGAGCCTCAGGTTGAAAGAACAGGGTAGTCCGGCCCCAGGGAAAACTTGGTGATACCTGAGCCAATGTGAATGCTGCTACAGAACTGGGGCTAGGGCACCCTGAGGAACGGCCTCCGAATCATTATGAAACAAATGAATGAATGAGCTACAAAACATTGATGAAAAAAGCACCAGACAGAAACCCAAGTTCTAGTCCAGACCTGGCTGATAATAGTAACCAAAGTTAACATTTGAGTAAGCATTGTCCTAAAAGCATACACATCTTTATATGCATTATTAAATTTCATCTTCACATAAATCTTTGAAGTAGGTATCACTATTAACCCGACTTTATAAATGAGGACATGCACAGAGAAATTAAGAACAAGACCTGACACGGAGCAGGTGCTCAGTAAAAGTTTTCTTTGAGTGGTTTGAATAAACTTACCAATACAGTAAGTGATGGAGCTTATCAAAAACTTGCTGTGTGACCTCAGGCAAATCACACTTCCTCTCTAGGCTTTAGGCCTCCCTGGAGGAGAGGATGACCCTGCTCAACAGGGGTGTGGGGAGGGAGGGGGACAAAAATAAGACCCACAGCAGACAAGGGGAGATGGCTGCCTTGCCAAGCCATAGGGTAGCCCCTCAGGGCGAGCCCAAGCACAGGAGTTGCCACCGGGGCGGTCAGAAGACAGGCCTCACTGTTCCCGGCTATTTCAGGACCAGGCTGTGCTCAAAAGTTGGAGGAGGGGAAAAAGAGTAAATGAAGGTAAAACCAGAGGAGAGTGTGGGATTGGGAAGCAAATCTCAGAACCCGGTTTGGGCACAGGATTTGGGCTGTCTCACAGATGGGGCGGAGAAAGAGAACATGATGAACTGACAGTAATATGGCATTAAAAAAAAAAAGTTATTGAGCTGTGGCCTCAAATGTGGGGTGGTTCAGTTGGTTGGAGCGTCGTCCCATGCACCGAAAGGCTGTGAGCTCCATTCCCAGTCAGGGCACGTACCTAGGTTGAGGGTTCAGTCCCGGTCAGGGCGTGTACTGGAGGTAACCGATCGATGTTTCTCTCTCACGTTGATGTTTCTCTCTCTCTCCCTTCCTCTCTCTCTAAAATCAATAAGCATATCCTTGGGTGAGGATCTTTTAAAAAGGTTATTGGGAGGATCATAACTTCTGGGTAAGAATGAAAAATCAGAATGGGAGAGTGAAAGAAAGGGCATATAAAAAGACAGCTGTTGCTTGGGGGGAGGGTGTATAAGGGGACTAAATGATAGGAAAGGAAGGGAGGGAGGGAGGAAGGAAGGGAGGGAGGAAGGGAGGAAGGAAGAAAGGAAAGAAATGTGGCCCAGAGCTATGGTAAGTCAGGGGGAATCGGGCTTAAATTGCAGCAGGCGGGATTCGAGTTAGACTTAGGGAAGAAATGTCCAGGAAGATGTTAGGCATAAAAACAAGCTGTACAGAGCTCTCCTTTTTTGGGTTACTTTTAAAAACCAAAAGGACGGCCCACCTGGCTCTCCTGCCACCCTCACGCCACCCCACTGTGCCCTTCTACTTCAGCCCATTTGCTAGGAATAAATAACAGTGTTATCCACAGCCAAAATGACTTCCAGAGATCTCCCCCTTCCCAGTGATCGACCCCAGCTCTGACCCTCTCCAGCCCCTGGCATCACCTCCTCAGGCTCCCCAACTCCTCAGCTAAGCTGAGGCAGGATATGGGGGCATGCAATGGACCTCACCGCACCTCAGTGTCTTCCAGAAGTGCAGACACCAACAACCGCATTGGGCTGAGTGCTGCCCACCAGGGAAATATTCAAGGGACTAGCAAGTCCAAAATTAACTGTTCATAGGGAGCAGGCATGTGGATGGAGCCCTGGCCAGGGTCTGGCAGGGGAACAGACAAGTGTAGAAATGCTACTCCCCTTGTACTGCTGGGACCCCAGCTCAGCCCCATCACATCCCAGGCCAGCACGGGACACCCCAGATCCTGCTCAGCCCACACCCACATACCAGTTCCCGTTTCCGTACACACACTGGTGCCATTCCCGTCACGTCCCTTTGCACACACATACCTGTGTGCATGGCACCAAAACCTGGCTCCCATCTAGTCCTTCACACCCTGGGGGCTGCTTGACTTGGCTGGTGGCCACTGCACCTTTTGTCAGCCCCCTCCTCGCCCCCTTCAGGCGCCAGCGTGCCCGTGCCTCCTCTGAGTCAGGCAGCTTCCTCCTCCTGCGCTGCTGGCAGGGGAAGGGCAGGGACCCCTCACCATGATCGCTACTCGCAGGTCATGGGCCTTCAGGAATGGCCGAGCTTTCTGCCGTCTGCTCTCCCTCACACATTGCCGGCCTCTGTCTGCTTCCTTCTCCCTCAGTCAGGTGATCGCCCCCTCTTTCACCCACTTCCTGTGACCATGCCCCCATCTCTTGACTTTTCTCTCCCCAGGCTTGTCCCCAAGCAACTCAGATGCTGTGGATGGGGAGGGGGAGCCGTGACACGCCTTGTGCTAAGATTCCCAGACACCAGACTCTGCTGTGGCCCCAGTGCCTAGCGCCACAGACGCACACACTTCTACAGTCTTGCCTCTTGGGTCTCGGGCTCCAGTGGCCCCTCTGAGGACCCTCTCAGAGTCTGTGGAGACGGGCCCAGCCCTCCACCTCCTGCTCACCTCAGCCCCTGGTCCCTGCTCCTGTGGTCAGCTCAGCTCCATGCCTCAGGTCCCCGGGAGAGCCCGAGGGAAGCCACTGCGGGAATACTGGAGAGACAGGACCTGAAAGGGAAACTGTCCTCCACCTTCCCTCCTTCTCCTGTCCTCCAGCTCAGAATCCCATCTGAGTCGTGTGCTGGGGCTCCCAGACAGAAAGCGACTGGGCTGTGTGTGTCTGTGTGTGTGTGTGTGTCTGTGTGTGTGTGAGTGAGTGTACTGGGAAGTGAAGGGGCAGAGAAATACCACAAACAACAGGAGGGATTGAGGTCAAAAGTTTGTGAACCAGGATTACAACATCTAACCTCAGTAAGTCGAGTCCTCTGTCCAGAGTCTCCCACCCCCACTCACTCCCTCTGTAGCCCCTCCTGCCCCCCTAGCGGCACTGTCCCAAGAGGACCCCTCCCAGCCTGGCTCAGAGACTCACATCCGACCTCATCTCCCCTCCTTTTGCCCCTTGCCCTTTCCCTCTTCCCCCTCCTCACCTTGCCCCCTCCTGGTACCAGTACCAGCTGCCTCCGTGGCATAAAGAGAGGGGGATATACAGACAGAGGACAGCCCTCTCTTACCAGAGCAGAAGGATGGAGCCACCAACTCCCCGGCTGGGAACTGAGAACCGCAGAAGGGGAGTTGGCCTCAGTGACAGAGTGCAGGAGGAGGGTGAATCACATGCTGGACTTTTCCACCGAGTACCTGCCCTCTGTGGTTTCAAGGCTCTGGACCTTCACAACAACTACCCTTTTCCTTGGGATTTTCCTAGAGCAAGTGCCCCGGGCCACACCTCAAGGAACCCAAAGGACACAGCCTTGTAGTCAGACCTGAGTCTGGACCCCTCCTCTTGTCATTTACCGGTCACGTCAGCTGGGCAAGGGTCTGAGCCTCAGTTTATCAGTTCCGTGAGAGGTAGGTAACAATCACCCGCTTTGCAGAGCTACTGTGAGGGCTGAAAGCGACAGGGGAAACTGCTGAGGGTAACAGAGGTGCTCAAGGGGAGTTGCAGGTGTTTGTTGTGGGTCCCCTGGAAGCTGGGGCTGGGGCTGGGGTGGTAGAGTATGGGGTCCCAGGCAACATAATAATGCCCTGGCCACCTCTTAGCACTAAGGCACGCAGTTGAGACTTGTCTGGTCGCTTGGCAGCTATCAGCGGTGAACTGTATTGAAGAGTGTGTGTGTCCCATGGTATGTGCCCAGTGACCTTATCTGGAACAGGGTCAGGTCCCCGTTTCCAAGCATACTTTCACGGTGCTGGAGACAGGGCTGTCCCAGGCCCATTTAGTCAGAACAGCCAGTTTCTCGTTTAAGGCAATGAAGATGCTTCTTCAACTCTAGGTGGTGGGGAGGAGGGGAAGTTGTGGGGAGAAAGGGAAATTTCCCTTTGCATGAGCTTCCCCTTTGTATTTTAGAACTGCCTAGCAGGGCTGGGTTTGAAGTGAGAATCTCAGTCTGTAATTTTCCATCAAGCACCCCCCTCACTGCATCTCAGGCCCCTCTCAGCACCTCCTGTGGGTTTCCCCATCAAGGGAAACCCAGAGTGAGTCTCAGTTCTCGACCTTTCCCTCTGTGAAAGCACAGGTGGGCGGGGGGCAGCTCAGGCAGAGCAGCTGGAACTCACACTCCAGTCACGCCTGTGCTCACCTCGGGTGCTGTGACCTGCACTGTTGCCTCTGCCCTGTCCCCAAATGTCAGGCCACCATGTGTCACCCATGGAGCTTACTGCAGAGAGGTCATCAAAGCCCTTGCAGCTACTCTAGAACAAAGTACTCACCCAGCCTCTCCATGAAGAGGAGAGAGAACAAAGAGAATCAGACTGGGCAGAGGCCGAATTTCCCAGCTCATTCATTCACTCACGAGTTTTATTTCATGCCTACAATGTGTTAGGCTTTCTGCAAGGACCTGGGGATGTGCGTGGTCCAGCAGTCTTGTCACCTCTCCTTCACCTTGTAGGAGAGCAGCTGCCTCGTTTGGCCAGACCTCCCTTTAACGTGAGCCCTCCCATATTTCACGTCCACCCCAACCCCCTCCCCCACCCACTTTCACCCCCACTGGGTATTCAGACAAATTGGTAAACTCCTGGAGGCCAGAGATCCCCATCTGTGCAAAAGGTAGGGTCCCTAAATTACCTGGAAAGCCTAAGACAGAGCTGTTTCCAGACTAGGAAGGGTCCAGAGACAAGACAGAATATAGCAAAATAAATCAGTTACCTTGCTGCAGTGAGAACCATGAACCGCACTGAATCTTCTTGTCTTCCGCCCCCATGCCTGCTTTTAGAGGGCCTGGCATGGAACCTATTTCCTGAGCATCTAACTCCGGCTAGGTACGTGTTACCCCATTTCTACCCTACAAGAACCTTGAAATGTAGGAATTATCAGCCATATTTTACAGTTGAGAACTTTGGGGTGAATAGAAAGTAACTGATGTGTCCTAAGGTCATACACTGATAACTGATGGAGCTAGAATTTGAACCCAGGCCTCTTGGCTCCCCAAATCCCTGCTTGTTCCATGGCAGCATGCTGATTCCAGACTCTGGGTATTTAAAGAGCAGGGGTCACACTTCGTAACTCTGTGTTTCTGCTTCTAGCATTCAAGAGAGTGCTGGCTCAAAGTAGGCACTCAGTGTTTAACGGATGGGTGGATGGATGGATGGATGGATGGACGGATGGATGGATGGACAGACAGATGCAACCTGAGCGGAAAAATGGCCTCGGCCTTCCCTCTCATGGGAGGGCACTGCTCCCCCGAATCAGGGGACAGACTGGGGCTTGGTAGACTCAGTCCTGATTTTCTTGGACGATGCTGCTGGTGCTGACAGGGCACCAGGCCCACAGGAGACAGGGCTATTCTAGGGCTACCTCTCCCTTGCCTCCTAGCAAACATGCTTAGCTCAGTAAATGCAGAGCCTTCTTTCTGGGGCCCAGCGCCAACCTGATGCCTGGGGCCAGGAAGCCAGAAGACAGCAAGGATATCTCTGAACTCCTGGGCTTTTCCGTTTCATTGACAAACCAATGTGGTGGGGTTGGAGCCACGGGAAATAGGATGGTTTTGCTTTCCCAGGGCAGCTCTCCTCCCCTGGGTCCAACAACACAATGATGTAAGTATTCTTATTCCCACTTTATAGAGGAGAAAACGAAGGATCAGAGAAATTAACCTGTGCCCAAAGTCACAGAGCTAGTAAGTGAGAGGCTAGGGCCCCCACACCAGGACTGCAGGCCTCTAAGAAGCAGTGTGCTCGGCTGTCGGCGGTGCGTCTCAGCGGGCGCGCATTTATCTGACGATAATGAAGGAGCGTGTCTGTGTGCACCTGGATGGATCTGAGACATGAGCCAGGTCCAAGGTATGAGATCTGAGGCCCGAAGGCAGCCCAGGGGGGCTTGGTACATGATCTGCTACTTCCCTCTCTCCAAGGGCCCTGTTTGTAAGTCTCCTGTTTCCTGTGCTTCTGGTCTCTCCATTCAGCTCTCACTCGCAGCAAGGCTCTCTCTGCTTGCCTTTCTTCCTCTGCCATTCTTCTCTAACAGGTATGGCCTCTAAACAAGAGGGGGCTCCTCTTCCTTTTGTGTCTCCTCCCGCAGAGAGCTGTGGGATCTGGTATCCTCCCTTCCAGGCAGAGAGAGCGAATGGGACTGAGCTTGCCCTGTCCACACCTCCCTTGGCTGAAACCATGCCTGGGCCACCTTCTTCCCCTTCCCCACCCTGACCCAGGCAAGTAGCTTCTCTTGCATATCTCTGCCTTCAACCCCCTGGGTTGTTAGAGCGAACACCTCTCTTCTACCCCCTCCGCCCAGGTTTAATGGCTTCGGGGCCCAGACACTCATTGCCTCACTTGAGCCCTACCGCAAACCTGTGGGCGGGTGCGTGGGCTGCACGGTATTATCTTTGTGTAAAAAAAACAAAACACGCAAAAAAACAAAGACCTGAATTCCAAGTAACTTCCAAAAAAGACAGGCAGCAAGATAGCGGCAGGTCAGGACTAGAACCTACATCTCCAAATTCTTAGCCAATGGATAAATTTCACACTATGTTCCACCATCATGAATCTCTTAAGTGGGGTCCAATTCGCCACTGTTGAACTGCCGACATCCCTTCCTGGGCCTAGCAGATTCTTGCAACTTTGATCAGATGGACGGATGGGGAGACAGATATTATACCCTCAGAACGGCCTTCCCAGACCACCTAACTCAAATCATCAGGTTCCTTTTATACCCCCAGCTATTCTTCTTCATAAAACTTTGCTCTTCTGTTTCACAGCATTTTTCAAAATTTGCCACTTAAGAAACTCCATTTTTGCTCCTCATGTGTCATGAACACACAGCCACAAAGTGGGTGTTCCGGGAATATGGTCAGATGGTTGGACATGCCAGGTGTGTGGTATCTCGAGTTTTCGCATGTTTCCCTAGCAGATTTATTTCTCTGGTCTGAGGACTGTGACTGGGCCTGTCACAGGGGGCAGGGGGCGATGCCTAAGTCGTCACTGTCCAGGAAGGAGAAGCCACAGCCGACAGGCAGCAGCACTGCTTTTACTAATTCTTACAAACTCTCCCAGCAACGACAAAAAAAGTCAAAACCTGCAGACTGGAAAAGGCCCTGGTGCTTTCTCCCGATGACTACCTTGCAAACAAAACAAAACTAAGAAAATCGCCCAGGGACCACCGGGCACCCCCAGCCTGCCGCTCTGGGACTCGCCGGATTCCCCCAGGAACAGCACCAGAGGAAGAACCATCGAACAGAGTCGGGGACACAGCCATCAGAGCCTCCACGTGTTCAGGGAGAAATGCAGTTGTGTGTGTTCAGCCACACACCCCTACTCACACACAGAGATACATGTGCCCCAACTCTACACACAGCTCAGGGATAAGGCTGCAGGGACATACCTGTGGGGTCCTCTGGGGCCAAGGCCATGCCCACTGACCCTAAGTAAGACAGGTTTGGCCTTGCACCCGGGTGTTCTTTGCAGCCCAACCCTAACAGTTTAACTGGCAGCTCAGGCCCTGGGAGCCCAACCGAGGCCACGCCCTGCCGGCGGCCCTGCAATCAGAATCCACCCTCTTCTCAGCACAGGAGCAGGGTGGTCCTGAGGAAGTGGGGTCCCTCTGCTGGCTGAGCTGGAGTAGTGCCCTGCTCTGCCAGGGCTTTTTGTACCTGTAGCCTCAAGCCTGCAAAGTTAAGGCTGTCCCTCTATTTATGCCCCTGGCACTGGGCCATGGGCAGGCCACACAGACACTGGCTTGACAGGAGGGGTCAGGCAAGGACAAGGCAAGGGAAACACGGGCAGAAGCCCAGCCACTCTTTCCACGTCCTTCTTCTAGCGAGGGCTCAGGTCTCCTCCTTCGTTCTTCACTCCATTACCTTTCTTGTCTCACAGAGGGAAGGAGGAGGAGGTCAGGGACTCTGATGGAAGCTTTGCAGTGGAAGGGACAGAGGTGTGACAGGACACTGCCCCCACCGCCGCCCCCATCCGAGTGTCTGGTGACGGGGCACCTCAGCCGGACCCCATCACCCTTCTCCGCATAGCAATCCCCTCTGCTTACGGTCCACAAGAACTCAGTGAGGGGAGGAGACAGGGGTCTCCTACAGCCACAACTTTAAGGTGACGCAGGGGACCAAGGCAGCAAGGCCGGGGGCCAGGAAGCAGGCGAAACCGCCAGCAGTCGGTGGGAAGAACTTTGTTTTAATGGAATGAAGGGTAAGACGGCCCAGAAGCCCAACGGACCTCTCAGCCCACCCGCCAGCCCTCACCCAGCGTCCTCGGCCCCTCTCAAAGGGGCTGCTGTGGGTGCCGTCATTTCACACCTGCTCAGCCACCCCTGGGGCAGGGAAGTTGAACGGGAGGCACCCGGCCGAGAAGGTGGATTCCAGAACACCCCCTTTATCTTATCTACTCCAGGCGGGAGGCAGAAAAAGCACAGAGACTGCTTCTGCCCTCCCCTGGTGCAGCTGTCCCCATGGCCAGGCCCACAGGCACGGTCCAAGGGCCTGCCCTCCTAGCAGTGGGACTCCAGTTCTGTGAGTCTGAGAAGGGATGTCCTGGGTGTGGCAGGGGCAGAGGGTCCTGCTTGGTTCCGTTGGACCAGTTCCTCAGCTGGGCACACGAGCTGGCGAATCCTCTGGAAAGAGAGTTGAGGGGTTGCCAGGAGGTGGAGTTGGGGGCAGAGGGGCAGTGGACAGGCCTGCCAGTCGCCCTCACCACCGGTGTTTGCCTATCTCCGCATCCACAATCGTCCCCTCTCAGTGCCAGTCCTCCGATCACAGCCTCTGTCTTGGAGGCATCCAGTCCCCTTCTGAGACTTTTCAGCACTCACTCTGCACCCCCCTCCACCCAGTCCCCACACCAGGCTCACTGCCCCCTGTGTACCTGCTTCCACCCGGGCAGGCAGCCACCTGCCATCACGCCCTAGGGTTCCTCCCCACTTACTCCCTACCTCTCTGACGGAGCCCTTGAGGGTGCTGAGTTTGTAGAAGCTCCAGGTAGGAATGCAGACCATGGAGGACAGAGCCAGGAGCCAGCCCAGGGCATCCCCCCACCACGGGTACGTGTACTTCTTGTTGTAGGTCAGCGGGGTGTACTTGATTAGGGAGAAGAGGAAGGTGGCCTGAGGGTGAGAGCAGAGGAGAAAGGGGCTGGGAAGCAGGGGCCCTGTGCCCTCGGTGCCCCTTGGGGGAGCTGGTAGAGATCGCGCTCCAAGCCTGGATTTTCTTCCAGGTTCATCTGGGCCAGTCGGCCTCTAATCTCCATCCACATTCCACTCAAAACCCACGCAGCCCCAGTAGGTACTGCCAGGGCACCTACCCTGTCCCTCTCAGGGCCCCTGGGCCCACGGGCACCTTTACACACGGCTGGCTCCCGGTTAAGATACGACCGACGGTGTGCCTGCTGGCGCCTTCGGTTGTTTGAGTCTCCTGCGCCACCAGCTGAGACTGCGGATGCTTCAATGGCGGAGGCTAGGCCGCATTTACAGCCTGCACATTGTGGGTGCTCAGGGGAAATGCTCACTCAAACGGAAGCGCCAGAGGAAGCAGCACAAAGCGGTGCAGGGCTCAGGCTCTGGGGCCAAGTCACCTGGGCTTGAATCTGGGCCCTCGCCACTCTCTGGCTTGGGTAAATTGCTAAACCCCTTTGGCTTCAGTTTCATCGGTAAAATAAATATAATAGTAATTTTTACTTCATGGGGTCCTTGAGGGGATAAAGTGGGTTAAAATGCATAAAGCACTTTGCAAAACGGTTGCTATTATCATTGCTGTGGTTTTCAGTGTTATTATGAGCCGCCCAGGGCACTCGGTTTCCAGCCCGGCCTGCAACGTTAGGCTCACACTGTGGCGTCGGTCAAACAGTCGGACAGCTCTGGGCTTCAGTACACCCTTCTGTGAAGTGGAAACGAAAAATCTACCTTGCTGTCATTTTCTAGAATCCAATGGGAAGATGAATGAAAATCTAAATGACTTTCAATCCCCACAGAGAAGTCCCTTCTTGGGCTAACAGCCTACCTATCCTTCTACCACTGCTATCTCTCTATCCCTCCATCTGGCTTCCTTCCCTGAGGGTTATCTTACTGTGCACACAGCCGGTGTGAGGAAGAGCCAACAATATTTGATAAGAGGCCAAGGCCTGTACCCAATCATATCTTCAATGTTGTCATAGAAGCGTCGGGCTCCTACCATGAAGAGAAGGAAGGAAGGGAGACGAAAGACATCCTTTAGCATCCAAAGGATCTGGATGGGACCCACACAGACCAGGATGGGCAAGGACCAGCAAACAGAAGGTATCACGGTTGTCTCTACAGATCTCTGCTGGAAGAAAACTCTTCCCTGGGATTCAGGGACATAAATGTCAGTGGGCAGCAAAGGCACTAACTTTCTGATTAGGAAGGCTGTTATGGGTTGAAAAGGTTTGGATAGGGCAGGATGCGGGGCCATTTGCGGTGGTCTAGGTGCAAGCATGGCCAGGAGGGTAGGTAAGGCAACCTCTGGAGGGCTCTTCCAATGGTAGCAATTTTGGATTCTTGAGATTTTTGAGGTTGGGTAGGGGAGAAGTCCCCAGAAAACGTGGGTGTGAGCAGTGGACGTCTCTCTTTTGTCTAAGGGCCCTGGGGTAGAGGTGAGTCCTGGGGTTAGGGAGAGTCACTCACCGTAGACCCAAGCCACACAGAGGGACTCAAAGATGGCCACGAACAGGAGGCACATGCCACTGGCTGCATAGTAGTCAAAGAGCTGAAACACGTACATACCACCCTGCAGGGGAGGAAATAAAAAACAGAACCTTATCCAGAAGAAACAGACACATTTATCCCCTGGCTGGACAGCTTCGCACCCTCAGGGCATAGAATGGAGTTGGTAGGGATACCAAAGACAGGTATTAAAGGAGAAGATAGTTTGTAAGCTGTAAGGCACTAGGCAGATAAGAGGCAATAATTATTTGTTATTGTTTCTGGATGGATGACAGATGAAATAGACAGCGATTATTAGATTGTCCCTGAGAACATTTAGAGACTGACACATAAATCCAAGACTTAGCCCTGTGGCTCCATGGATTGCACGCAGGCCTTCAAACCAAAGGGTCGTCCGTTTGATTTCCAGTCAGGGCACGTACCTGGGTTACAGGCCAGGTCCCGGTGCGGGGTGTATAGGAGGCAACCATACATTGATGTCTCCCTCTCTTTCTCCCTCCCTTCCCCTCTCTAAAGATAAATAAATAGAATCTTTTAAAAGGAAGGAAGGAAGGAAGGGAAGGAAGGAAGGAAGGAAGGAAGGAAGGAAGGAAGGAAGGAAGGAAGGAAGGAAGGAAGGAAGGAAGGAAGGAATGCAAAGAATTCCATGACTTCATACGCACTTTTTTGGCCAAGATCGGGATAGGGCTGTCACTGGTATTGTATTACCAAGTTGATAAGCTCCATCTCCTTCCTTCCCCTTTGAGGCATCAGACAGAATACCACCCATCCCCAGGGCTCCCCTTCTCCCTTTGAAGTTTATCTCTGGAACTTGGTGCCGCTGCCTGGAAAATTATGAGATCCTGCTGGAGTGGCCGTTTTTCCTGACCAGAGGCCATCCTTTCCATACTTCTTAGTTTAACATGGAGCCAAATTATCCCTCACCCATACCCAGAAGTAGGTGATCGATGCCCAAAGGCCAGGGGAGGGACCTGCCTACTTTGTGCTTCCTACAGTTGGGAAAGGAGAGAGTCCCAGCGTCCTGAAGCCACAGCAGCCTGCTCCGCCCGACAGGTGAGAGCTGTCCACCTCTGCCCTGCCTCCTCACTCAGGCCCCACCGTCAGGCCTCCCAGATCCTCACCTCTGTGACCATGACCAGCCCAACGAGGAAGGAGATGACAGACACTCCGAGAATGAGGACCTCCCTCCGGTTCTTCTTGCGGAACACCTGAGGGTACATGTCCACCAGCGCCGTCACCAGGCTCTCTACGCACACGAACTGAAGGAGATGGCAAAACAGTTGGAGGGAAGAGAGCTCCCAGAATCAGCTCCACCAGCTAGCTCTGGCTTGTCGCTCCCGGGCTCAGCCCTGCCAGGTTCCCTGTCTCAAGCTCCCCGAGCTGCCCTTGCATGGCTGGGTCTGGACCCACCCTTCAAAGCTCCTCTTGGTTCCTGGAAGGGCATCCATGCCTGACATTCGCCACGTTCCCAAGTGTTGTAAGGTCCATCGGGGCACCAAGCTTGACCGCACCCCCACTGCCCTCCCTCCCCCAACCCACACCCACCCAGTCATCTCCCCGCCTCTGAGTGGGAACCTCTTGATACCTGGCTATCCAGTCCCAAGAGGATGATCATGAAGAAGAAGCAGCAGGCCCAGAAAGTCGAGAAGGGCAGCATCGCCACGGCCCGGGGGTAGGCAATGAAAGCCAGGCCAGGGCCTGCAGCAGAAAGCAGAGGAACACAGCCCAGTGCCTGGCCTAGCTGCGGGCCGCGTGGTGCCCTGGAGTAGCCGGAGGCAGAGAGACTCCACCCCGAAGTTACTATCACACCGTCATCCTCACCCGGGAGAAGCCACCCAAACCTCTACGTGATCCCAAATTTCCAAGACACCCCCCACAGTTTTCTTGTTGGCAGGAACAGAGCCTAGAGTCTGTGTGTATAAAGCGCTTTGGAAAACAGAGGGGAGCATATCACCCACATTTCTGTAAGTGCTATCCACTTCATCCCCCTCCCTCCCAAACTGCCCAATCCACTCTCCAGATCTATTGCCCCCAAACCAGAGGTTTCAAACTTAAAAAGAACTTAGGGACCTTTGTGTGCTCTTGTGAAGCCGGCCCAGCTGGCAAACTGAGGGAGTGGTAGGGAGCCATCGAGCTCCTCCACCAGCTAAGGAAATCGCTGTGTGGTTTCTACAGAGGACATGGTTCCAAAGAAAATACCACCAAGACTAGACTGTGTCTGGGGCCACCAGTTGGCCACCTCCGCCTGGGGGCCCTTTCTGTCACACTACAACACCAGTGAGCTGGCGTTAATTTCAGAATACCACTGATACAGAGTCTCTCAAACAAATTAAAGTCCCTCTTAGCTGGCTTAAAATAGCAGGGGCAGGCTCACAAGCCAGCACCTGGGTTCATCGACAGGACGCTTCCTTTGCAAAAAAAAAAAAAGAAAAAGGTGTGACCCTGTGACCTTCGACAGTCCTTTACCTCTTAAAACCACACTCCCTGCCCTGGTGAGGTGGGGGCGATACTAGCACCCGTTTCCCAGTTTTCCATCGCACAGAACAGGCAGAAGGCTTTGCACAGCACCTGGTATATAGCTAGTGCTTGATAAAAGTGAAATAGTATCACTTTTCATGAGTCAGTGATGCTAGCTGCCCAGTGCTTGGCACTCGGTATAGCAAGGGTGTACTTGTGGATGCTGTGGTGAAAAACTGTCTTGCTACAGAGTACATGGAAGAGCAAGAGAAACATTTATAGCTTACCTAGATAGGGGACCAGTCCTTGATTTTATTTAAAGGAAGCAACAAGAAGGCTGCGTGGCGGAAACACATTCACTTAAAAAAGGAGGCACCTCTATGAGCCAATGTAAACTCATCTCTGAGAAACACATTAAAGTGAACAAAACGCCCTGACTGGTGTGGCTCAATAGGATGGGCGTCATCCCGCAAACTGAAAGTTGCCAGTTCAATTCTCGGTCAGGGCACACGCCTAGGTTGCAGGCCAGGTCCCCGGTTGAGGGCGTAAGAAAGGCAACCAATGAATGTTTCCCTTGCATGTCGATGTTTCTCTGTCTCTCTCATTCTCCCTCCCTTGCCCTCTCTCTAAAAATAAATAAATAAAACCTTTAAAAAAATTAAGTGAATGGAAAAAGTCAAGGGACAGAACAGCGTATATAGTATGTTATCACCTGGTTTTTAAAACGGGGGTAAGAAATAGACATATGTACCTATGTATGAAGGAATGTGGATGTATATACGCGCGTGTGTGTTTTTTCTCATGTACGCCTAAACCATTTCTGGTGGGGTGATCATGAGCCCGGTCACATTGGCGGCCTGAGGACATTGGGGTGGGAAGGAAAATGTTCACTAAATGCCCACTCTCCCTTTGAAGCAGGAGTTACTGTTTTTAAGTCCTCCCCTAGGTCCTCCTGGAAGGCATCCACTGAAAGGTGACTCACCCACAGTGAAGGTGGCAGTAGAAGGACCCCCGAAGCCGGTTGGCAAAGGTTCGAAGCTCACGGAGTCCATGGCCTCGGGCCTCCCTAACACTCACCTGACTCAGCCACCTTGGAGATGGGCACCCCCTGCTCTTGGGACATGAAGCCCAGGATGGAGAAGATGGCAAACCCGGCCACAAAGCTGGTTCCACTGTTGAGGAAGCAGAGGGCCATGCAGTCCCTGCGGGGGAGGGGAGGAGGCAGAAACAGGCGGGTCAGGAAGGGCTGCAGTGCCTCCAGCCTGCGACTTGCGGTCTGGGACCAAGGCCGACCCCCGGGGAGCCGCGCCCCTCACGGCAGACAGGTCAGAGGGGGCCGCCTGGCAGAATTAAGAGGAGCATTCAGGGGTGGTTCTGCTCCCCTGACTCCCCCAGCTCGGACTTGGAACAAGTCAACGTGGTCCTAAAAGAACGAGGCTCCAAAGAAGTGAAATACTAATTTAAAAATGACAAACCGCCACACAGCCTCCCTTCCCTGTCGTACTGCCACCACACCTATGGGACGCCATCACTCTGGCGCAGTTCGGTGTGGCAGGCTAATGTCTAGGACGTGGGCCTGGGTAGTCCCAAGCAACCAACAATTCTTAGTGACCTAAATTTGACTCCAAGAGGCATGATATGATATTTTGGGCTAATATTAAAATTGGCTTAAGTTCTCTGATACGAACCTGGCAGGCCAAGGGAACCATGGGGAGGGGACACTAGCTGGCGGAGGGCTGAAGGAAAATGGGTAAGGAGCCCGTGTTTGCTGGGGCAAACGGACAAAGCAGGTCAGGCCAAGGGCCCACTGCGTGACATGGCTACTTACTTCCCAGGGCCGCTGACACCCCTGAGCCTGGTCACCCCTGCGGCAGCCAGGGTCCAGGCTGGGCCCTGCTGGGCTTCCCTAGCCAACCACTTGCCCAGGCTGCCGTGGGCCCCTTTCGGCAACTGGTAGCCCTGGAGCCCTGGCAAGCGGGGTGAAGGGTGGGGATGGGCGAATCCACGAGCTGGTGCACCCTCCAAGTCACCCCCGGCCCGGCACGGTGCGGGGGAGAGCAGAGAGAGGCCGGCTCGTGGCTCAGGCCCCCAGTCACCTGTAGCAGTTGTTGTGGAACTTGTTGTAGCTGCTCAGGGCCGTCAGGCACCCTACACAGATGGCGAAGGAGAAGAAGATCTGGGTGCCCGCGTCCATCCACACCTACACAGGGAAAAGGCGAGAGCTGCACCCCAGAACCCAGGGCACCTGGGTTCCATGGGAGCACACAGGCCCGTGGCTGAGCCACGCTCTGGCTCGGGACGGCGAGGGCCCTGCCCTCAGCCTGTGCAGGCCCCCTGCAACCCTGCCATCCCAGTGGGCCCTACTTCCTGGGCCCCTGGGGGGGCTGCTCGGTAGTAGGTATGCGAAGAAGACAGAAGGGCCCGCGGTGGAGGAGGGTGAGTGGTGGGAGGGCGCTCTAGAGCTAAGCCAGGCCTGGCCCGAGGCTCTCAGGGAAACAAAGCCCCGGGCTTGCCTCTCCTCTCTCCTGGCCTGGGCTCTCCTGGGGGAGTGACCGGTTTCGAAGGAGTCCAGGGACAGGATCTCTAGGGTCATGGGCCCTTATCGGTGCTGTCATGGCATGTAGCTTTGCCCCTGGTGCCTCAAAACCCTCTGTCTGAAAAACAGGAAGAGTAATCCTCCACTCACAAGTCGAGAAGAGGGAGAGAAATGCATCAGGAGCGGGCTTTGTACTCCTTGGGGGGGAAGAGCTCTCCAGCTAAACATAGGCTATGGCTGTTACTGTTATTATCTCAGCTGCCGACCCAGGCTGTGCATGCTGTGATTTAGGTTTAACAGCTAGAATAACATCCCAAGGAGAAAGAACATCGAGGCAAACAGGACTGGGCAACCCCGGAGATTGGCAGGAAGCGGGGCCCTGGGGCTACAGGCCCCCCCCAGGCGTCTCCCGCCTCCGCAGGATGTGAGCGTTACAAAGCAGCAGCGGGCTCTGGATGCGGGCATCGGCAGCAGGTGGCCCAGCATCCCCGTGCTCCCCGTTTCTTGTCTGTTGCCTGGCTCTGCCCCAATAGCCCCCGCCTAGGTGCCCAGTTTCCTTTCACTAACATCAGGCTCCCAATGCCACCCACACACCAAAGTCTCGGCGTCCCTCTGCCCAGGGCTCCTAAGTCCCTCAGCTGTCTCTCCCGGCCTCCCTAACCGTCGCCACCCTGCCTCACTTGCTCTCCCCCCTCACACTCACCCTCCCAAAGTGCCATTTTACTCAGCATTACGGTGGGTCCCAGGCACCGCTGGCAAGATGGCTACATCAGAATCTCACTGATTCCTCTACCAGCAACCCCAGGTGAGACACTGAATCTGCAGAGCTAAAGGAGAACCCAGAAATCTGTATCGCGTTCAGAGCTTCCTGGGTGATCCTACTGAACGGTCAGGTGTGGAAGTCACTGCCCGACGGCCCCCGCCAACTGGCGTCAGAGACCCACCTGGGCGCTCACTCCTCCTGTTATATCTCCGTCTCTGCAGGATCAGGAGAGAAGCGGGGAAAGGTGGTGACGAAAAGGGGAGAATGTTTGTAGACTCCTGTCCCTTCTGCTCACTGCGACTTTCATCCCCAAGGAATCCTGCGAGGCAGAAGCTGCCACCAAGGAACAGGGCAGATCTGGAGGGGACCAGCCAGCAAGAAATAGCATGCCTGGTGGAAATACCCGGGGACTTTTTTAAACTTGAGGGAAATTATAATAGGAAAGGGAAGTGTCATCAGGATTTCTTCCCGAAGGAAAGGATAGAGTAGGAATGAAAAGAAAGAACCTGCAGACAAGAATGGGGGTGTTTACAAAACTCAGTGGGATGCCACAAGTTTGAGGAGATGTTTTAACTCATTTTTTCTTCTAAAACTTCGCCCCCGATCCTACTGTAAGGACGGTTATCTCAGGAAAACTCACTGACCTCTGGTCTGAAGGTCACTCTGTTCTGTTTCCTTCCCGCTCCCTCAGTGGGTTATAAGCAGCTCTGAGCTTGCACAGCACGGGTTTGTTCCGAGGTCAGCGATGTAGATCGGGGGGCAAAGCTTATCTGCCTGAAGGCTTACTTCATCACGAGATCAGGCGATCTCTCCCAAGCCTGGGAGGTTTGCTCTATGCGCCTGTTAGCGCACGGGGTGCAGCAGGACACACACGCACCACCCGCTACCAGGGAAACTGTCAAGTGCCCACATGCTGGCAGGGGGCCACAAATCCTGTGATTATAGAGTTTTGTGAACTTGGGCTTGGGAAGAAACATTGTGATTTGGCAGTCCCCCTCCCCCTGAGGGGGCCAGACTATGACTGAGCTGGGAGGAGAGGTGAATGAGAACAGAGGAAAACGCAGCAGGGGGCTGCTGAGAGTTCAGAGTGCAAGGATCAGATAGGATCCCCTGACTAGAGCCCCCTCACTGGGAGCTTGGCAAGGCCCAGCTCTCCGCGCAGCTGCTGCCTGACAAGCCTGCCCAGAGAGCAGGAGGGCTGGGGTCAGAAGAAGGGCTGCAGGGATCAGCAGAGCAAGCCGTCCTGTTCCCACGGCAGGAGACCCGCCCCCCGCCCGTGCCAGGAGGCCTGGTTTCCGGAACGAAGCTCCAGCGTGTCTTTGGCTGGGGCAGAAGGCTAACCAAGAATAAAACAAGTGTGAAAAACACTTGGTGGAATGTGGACAAAAAATAATTCTTTGGGGGGCACAGAGCTCTAGAAGGTCCAGGAAAGACATTTTCAACTTTGAGTCCAATCCCAAAGATTATTATATTTACTATTTTTAGGAAGGCACAGTGGGTAATGGAAAAAGCCTGGGCTTTGGAGTCAAGATGAACTGGGTTCAGTTACTAACTCTGAATTACTAGCTGTTTGATCACAGGCAAGTCACTTAACCTCTCTGAACCTCACTTTTCTCATCAGGCAAACAAGTATAAGAATAAATAAAATAATGTAGGTAAAATGCCTAACATGGATATAAATATTAGTTCCCTATCCCACCTTCCAGAATAATAGAAAAAAACAGCCCTTAAAACTCTCAAATAATTCATATTCTTTGGAAAATGAATATCATGCTGATTAAGACAGCAGACCCCAAAAGGCTGCTTGGGATGAAGCCCAAACTCCTCCACGTGCTAGCTTTGTGCTTTGGGGCAAATTTCCTCAGTTGTCTCAGCTTCAGTTTCTTCATCTGTAAAATGAGGCTAACCCCTAGTTCCCACGGTCAGTGGGAGGGTTTCACTATGTCATGCACTGAGTACAGTGCCGGGCAAATGATAAGCACATGATCGATGTGTCAGCTATTGCTACTGTTTGTCGCTGGGTTATTTTAAAAAATCAACCCCCCTTTCAGTGATGATGACATCCCACAGATTTCAGTGTACAGTATCCACATAAAAAGGCTCATTCTAATCGATGGTGCCAACCTCCTCCCTAAAGAAACCCTTTATTAGAATAGCTTAGCATAGAGATTTAAAATGTTCAACAAAGGCTCTTTGGACAACCTACCCCCAGTCCCTGTCGTTAGCAATCTCCCAAAGCGCAGCAGGACAGACGAAAGGAAAGACACAACTGCCTGAACGAAGCGCCAGCGGAGTCCTGAGTCTCCCGTGGCCGCTCCCCCGTGAAAGAGACAAGCCCCAGGGAACACCAGCACGGGTGGCAAGCCTCCTGGCACATGGCCAGCCTGGCAAAAGGAGAAGAGGAAACCGGATAACCCAGCCTTGTCTCTGCCAAGCTCCACACTCCCACACTGTTTGCCAGAGAGATGCCTTTGGTCTTCGCGTTGGCTAGCAGGAATTTTGGGGCTTTCTTAAGTGCCAGGAAGATGCCAGTTGGGCTTATCGCACCTCCTGGGGAGAGCCAACTACATCAGTTAGTGCTCTGACCTGGGCAGCCCACCTCGCAGGGCGGCTCTGCTCACAAGCAACAAAGGTCTCGCTTCAGCACGGCACCAGAACCGGACAGCTAAAGATGCAGGCAGCTCAAAAACTCGGAACAAAGCCTGGCTCTCGAAACACCGTCCTCTCCACGGCCTCGGAGGGCTTGGAAGACATGTACTCCCTGCGCAGCCTACAGCTGGCTGGGGGTGGAAGGGCGGTCTCCTGGAGCACCGATTTAAAAGAGGTCTTATTCTGTAGAGTAACCCAGACACAGAACTGTGCGGCCTTATTACCTCTCAGAGTTGAAAGCTCTCTGGTCCACCTTCTTTATATTTGCTGGAAGATATATATATGGATGGGGACTTTGCCTTCAAGAGATCATAAATTGTGTGGAATTTGTCATCGTCGAGACCTGGTTTCCAGGTGCAGGTGCGAGGATGGAGAATTCTTCAAGCTCTCTACGCCTTAATTTCGTTATCTACAACCTAAGCACACCTCATCGACCTGCTGTGAGGATGAGCTGAAATAACGCCTGTAAAACCTCCTAATGCCAGGGACACTGTAAGCACTCACTAGTTGTTAGCTATAAATTGCTGATCAGGACAAGCAAGGCTTTGATCACAGAGGCCATAAATCAGTCCCAGAAATACTGAACCCCCTCTCCTTGTTCTCTCTCAGCCTACCTGCCTGTCTCCCGGCCTGAATGTGCCCCTGCCCCCCGCCAGCTCCCCTTCCCAGCCTGACCTCCGAACAAAGGTAGGCTTTGTGGTTTAGCCACATGCCATCAGACCTCTGCTGCTTCAGAACCTCAGTGCTCCCTCTTGCATAGGGCTTCCAGGCTGAACTCTACCTCTGTCCTTCAAAGCCTTCCCTCAGCTCTGCTGCCCCACAGCCTCCTGCTTGCTACCTACTCTCCATCACAACTCTTTGGTTCCAGATAAAGCCAAAGGCTCCATGATTCACAAAATAAAAATACCCTTTGTTTGGCCTGCCACTTGCTGTGTGACCTTGGGCTTCGTTTGCTCATCTGTGCAATGAGGAGTTTGCACTGGATGACCTCTGGAGGCCGTTTGGCCCCAATGGCTATGGCTCCGCAGCGTGACACCAAAGCCCGACTACGACCCTGTGCTGCGTGGAGATGACGCAGCAGCAGCAATCCGTCTCACTAAGCAACGGAAGAGGGGCAGGATAAGCTCATGTCCCAACAGAAGATCATGGGGAAATACCCAGGACACCAGGCTACTTGACCCCATGAGGATGCTTCCGACTGCAGGAGCCCTGGTACCGCCGGTAGAATCTCAGGATGGGAGACTGAGAGTAACTGAAATCACCCCAAATTCTGCACAAAGTGGAGCCTTTGTCTCTGCTGAGTCCTGGCCTCAGAGGGACTGTAGAAGTGTGTACCACCCCCTTTTCTCTTGCTCCCTCTCAGCAATTTCAGTGACTGTGCTGGTACCTTATGATTTTAAATGTTTGCACAGCCATCCACCTGTTCATCTTCTCTGCCCTGGGCACCTCCCACCCTCAGTCTCCTCAGGGCCCCTTGCTGTAGACAGAGAGCCTTCTCCAGTCAAAGGGAGGCAGAGGCAGGGCACAGAACTGGGGAACACATTTTAGGGGTTCGTGGGGAGCTGAGCCATGCTCCCCAGCCTTCAACACCTCCTGGCTTTGCCAGCTTTCAAAATGGCTCCCAAACAGGAGAAGAGAGGAAACCTGTCAGAAGCAGCAGCTTCTTATCTGAAGCCCTGCTTTGAAACCGCTCCAGTCCGCAAGCAGCACTGCCAGCCCCCTGGGAGGGCCGCCCAGGAGCTGGCTGAGGGGAGGGAAGAGGCCGGGGCCCCTGGACAGCTAACTGGCAGGACACTCAACCCAGCCCGGCTGGTGCTGGCAGGGGCTGGGAAACTGGGCCTAGGAATGGGTCTCCCGACAGAGGGGGCGACCAAGGCGGGGGCTCGTGGAAGGTTAAGAAATCGAGAGGAAGCTAAGTGGGAAATAAGATTGCCCAGGGAAAAAAAATGCAAAAAAGGGATGGATAGATGTGGGAAAAAGGGTTCAGCCCCTGAATAAACTCTGTTAGTGACGCATTTGCTGCCCCTGAGAAATATCACTAGGCCTCAGGCCCCCTGGCTTTCCTGTCAGCTGTGAGCCAAGAAGGGAACTGCAAACAGCTGCCACCAGATGTCTGAGACCCTCCCTACACACCACGGGGAGCACAGGGAAGGCCTGTAGCCCAAGCACTTCCAGAGTCATGTGACAGCCCTTGTCTGCAGCTTCTTACCTGGGGATCCCACAGGCGTGTGAGGTTTGGATACAGGTAAAACTGAATCCCTTGGGCTGCCCCAGGCAGTGTCACCCCTCGAATTAACAGGACCACCAGCATGAGGTAAGGGAATGTGGCTGTGAAGTACACCACCTGACCAAGGGGCAGATGAGAGACAAGAAACTTGTGAGTTAGGAGGGAAGGGGCTGGAGACCCAGCAGTGAGGCAGAGACAGGAGCTCCCCACCTGCAGAAGAGGCCACAGGAGTTCCTCATCTGCTCCCGTCCTCTCACCCCAGCAGCTGTTCAGTTCCACCTCCCCTGTGCCGTGAGCCCACAACCTCTCCTCTCCCTTCCCCTCCAGCCTAAGGCACTCCCCCTCGCCCGACACGGCCAATAAATATTTGCTGAGCGACTGAATTAATTTAGGCAGTCTCCCAATAGCTATGCCTGGAATTATGGCAAGGGTTGTCAGATATGAAAAGATCTGCAACACATGATCCATGTCCTCGCAGAGTTTACAAGCTCGGTGCAACCAGGCAGCCAGATTAGGAAGAAAGCCTTGTCAGAAGCCTCCCAGGCAAGAGTCCAGAAGAACTCAGAATGCCCTCTGAACACGTCACACACTCTAGGCAAGAGTCCCCCCAACTCCCTGGATTGACTGGGAATCATTTGGAGACTAATGGTCTCAATGGAATTTTTTTCCCAAAGAAATGTTGAACAAACTAGGGCTTGCAATGTGCCCACACATGTGGTACATTCCAAGATCAAATTCAAATTCCCCTACAAGTGTCCTTTCTCTTTCTCTTTCTTTCTCTCTCTCTCTCTCTCTCTCTCTCTCTCTCTCTCTCTCTCTATTAATTTCCCCAAAGACCAAAAGAATTTGAGATTGAACCTAGAAGCAACACAGAATCACGGCAATCTTTGTTAGGTCATTCTCCCCCCCCCACCCCCCGACTAGGCTACAATTTAGGGAATTCCCAGGGGACCGAACCCCCAGTCAGGGCAGGGAGTCCTGGGATGGAAGGGCCAGGAACTCTCCAACATGAACCTTGCCCGTGGACTTGACCCCCTTCCAGATGCAGAAGTAGCAGATGACCCAGGCTAGCAAGAGGCACACGGCTAGTTCCCAGCGCAGGGCCCCCAGGTGCTGGATGCCATCAGAGATCTTCAGGACCCGCCTCCTGGGGAGAGAAGTTTGAGCCAGGCCCCGCCCTTGCTGCCAGCCCCCATTGCATAGCCGGCGTGTCTCAGGCAGCGGAGCGCTGCGGCCAGGCTCCCGCCCGAAGGCTTGTCAGCTCTTTTCGCCCAAACCCTGAAGCTCTCCTTTGCCCAGAGATAGGGGCAGATATACAGGGAGGCCAATATAAACTGTTCCCAGGTAAGCTTGCTCTGGGAAGCTGAGTGCCAATTTAACCTAGAGAAGGAGGTACAAACACATATTTTCTCAACCAGGATTTTAGGATATTTCCGTATTAGGAATCATGTCCTAGATGAGTATCTGTATTGGGGGGAGGGGAAGATAAGAGACAATGTCCATGCAGCGGAAGGGAGGAGGGTAGTTAGGAGTGTGGACACGCATCCGTCTAACATGGGGGTGGGCATGTGGGCAAGGAAAGGCAGGAGAGCTGCTAAATTCTCATCTCTGAAACCAGTTCTGCATTAACCACGAACACAGGCACAAGAGAAAAAACCACTTCAGGGACAGGGCCACCAAAGAAGGCAACAGGAATCCTTCCCTTGTTATCCATTGAGAGTCACCACTGCGGGAACCCACCCTGCACCCTTCTTTCAAGCACACAGCCCACAGTGGGATTAAAAAAAAAAGGGGGCCTCACTTACTCCCAGAACTCAATGACAGGAGAGGTGGCATTCTCAGAGGTCACATTCAGGGAGCCATTGATCCTCTGGAACTCCACACAGTGTTCTACTCATGGGTCCCAGGGAAGGAAGCAAGAGAAAAATCATTAGCCAGTACTTGGTGTGGAATTTCAGGAGAATGGAAGTAAGGTATCTGGAAGAACTGGGCTGAAGTTGTCTCTACAAAACATCCTTAAACATACAGCCTCAACAAACCTACGTCGCTCTCTCCCATATGTTTTTATTCATCGGTTTCTAAATGTTTGAGGACATATTCTTATTAAAGCTTGATCGGCTGGCATCAGGAAAGATGCTCTGCATGCCATCTACCTCAAAGCATACAAATATTTCCCAGTAACTGTTATGTATAAAGTCACCACCTTTGAGAAATAATAAGAAGCCTTGTAGGGAAGTTAGGCAGCCAAGTTGCTAAAGAGCAGAGAGACCGGTGCAAGAAAGCTCTGCCTGACATCCTGGCCCTCCGGTCATTCCCTGCGTGCTCTCTAAGCTTCACAACCCTCATGTCTAAACCGGACAGAATATCCATTTGTAGGACTGATAGGCGATTAAATAAAAACACACCTGTAAAGTCCTCAATAAGTAGTGGCTCTTAGTTACCTGTACATGACTTTGGAGTTTCACAGAGTGTTCACAGTGTTTTTCATATATTATTAGTGAAATATTCTTCAGAAATATTAAGACAGCCCTGGCTGGTATGGCTCAGTAGATTGAGTGCTAGCCTGCAAACCAAAGGGTCACCAGTTCGATTCCCAGTCAGGACACATGCCTGGGTTGCGGGTCAAGTCCCCAGTAGGGGGCGCATGAGAGGCAACCAGACATTGATGTTTCTCTCCCTCTCTTTCTCCATCCCTTCCCCTCTCTAAAAATAAATAAATAAAATATTTTTTTAAATGTTTAAAAATATTAAGACAGTGTTTTCCCCATTGTATACATGGAGAAAGTGAGCCTGCTTAGAAATGGCCTGCCTTAGCTTACAAGTGACGAAGTGAGGGTGAGAATCCAGTCCAGTGAGCTGTGTATGTTCTGTCTTCAAACTATGTGGAATCGGACCTCCCTCGTCATCACCACCACTGCCTGGTGCAGACCACCATCGTCTCCTGCCTTCCCAGCTGGTTGCCAGCCTCTACTCTTGCCTCCCTAGCCAGCTCTCCAGATAGCAGTCAGAGTGACATTGCTAAAACTTAAGTCACATTTTATGTCACACCCCAGTGCAAAACTCTCCAATAGGTTTCCTATCTCACTAAGACAGAAAAAGCCAAAACCCCTATAATCACCTCCAAGGCTCTATTCACCTCTGGCCTCGCCTCCCACTGCTCCCTACTCACCTGCTCCAGCCACACAGACCCCTTGCTGTTCCCTGGGTGCTACAGGCTCTGGTGCCCCACGGCCTTTGGCTGGGTGTCCCTTCTACCTAGTGTCTGTCTTCTGGTATCTCAGGGGTTCCCTCCCCCAATCTTCACAGCATTACTTGTGTCGTCATCTCAGCAAAGACTTTGCTGATGACCCATTTAAAACTGCACCCCCCAAAATGCCCAAAACCTCCTCCCTGTTTCATTTTTCTCCACAGCATTTCTTCTAACATGACATCTGTTATCATTTATTTTTGTTTATGGTCTGTCTCCTGTCACTAGAATGACAACTCCACGCAGGCAGGAACCTTCGCTTTTGTACGTTACCACATCCCAGGTTCTTAGAAGAGAGCCTGGCATAGTCAGAGCTCAATAATATCTGTTGAACGACAACGATCGTCGAGCATTCTTTTCACTAGATGTGGCACTTTCCTTGAAGCTTTAGCACACCAACGAAAAAGTGTTTCATCTTGACAGGACAGAATGTCCTAAGCAACTCAAGATGCTTGGCTCTGAGTAAAACCAGACTCACTAGGAGAAATGCCCAAAATGCTAGGAAGGAGAAGACGTGGGTATTTGCATTTGCCTCAGAACCGTCTCGGAGGTCACCCTACTCCAGTCAGCCTAGAGGCAGGCCTAAAGCGAAAATCCTAGGCCTCGGAATACTCACACAATTTCACAAGAGGAACTCCACTGAGATATGACAAAATCACAGTCTGACAAGCTGGTTGTCAAGGGTGATTTCAGTTTCTATAGGTGGAAGGAAGGGAGGAAAAAAGAAAAGAAGGAAGGAAAGGAGAAAGAAAGGGCGGGGGGAATATATCATATAAAGAAAATATTAGAATGTAATATATTTTTAAAACTTCATTCACCCAAAAAATATTTTTGAGTGCTTATGATGTAGCAGGCACTGTGCTCGGTACAAAGGCTATAGAGATAAAGACATCTTTTCTGCCCTCAAGCTCTTGCTGATGTGTGGGAAAACCAGGCTGACAAACTGACAAAAAGCATGTGGGGGCCACAGCGGGACCGGGGTCAGTGCAGGTATTGCCAAGAACCTAATGCCCCTTGGGGAGGTGGGGGAAGTACCTCTAAGGTTTGACTTTTCATTTGAAAATGGAGGCCTGGAGGTGGTGGCAGAGATCAGCCGGGTAATGCCTGGAAAGGGAACATGAGGTTGAGGGCAAGAAGGGGCCCTGAATATGAGGCTAACCATTGCTGAAATGTGCCTCCCCAGCCAGGAAAAGGTTCAAAGTTTAGTCCAGAACTGAGTAACTTATCTGAACAAGAAACATTAACCCTGGCACAGGCAGGGCCTCGCTGACAGGCCCCGAGAGGCATGTGGGCCATGAGTGTCATATGTGGTGCTGAGACCCAAACAGGACCTGTGTCCAGCATGCTCTTCATCTGCGCTGTCCAAAGGGTGGCCACCGGCCACCTGTGGCTCTTTATCTTTAAATTAATTAAAATTAAATACAAATTTTAAAAATTCAGTTCTTCACAGGCAGTAGCCACATTTCCAGTGCTCGACAACCACACGTTGGCTGCCGTTTTCAGAGCGCACGGCATCTCAGAAAGTTCTTTTGGATAGCGCTGCCTCGGGTGTTTTTAAGTTTTTGTTACCTCAGTTTGTTAGACTTAGCGGTCCTATTGCCACAGGTGGCTCCTGTAGTCCTACAGGCACAAGAGGAAATTAATTGCTATTATAAATTATATTGATGACATACAAGACAGCATATTCCCTGGCTAAATGCAGATGAGTTCTGAGTTCGAAAGACCTAAAATGGCATCAGAGAGAAGGTATGAGAAAGAAAAAAATGAACCGGCAATAGATACGTAGTACATCAAGCTAACAGTATTTCAAACTGGCATAAATAGATATCTAAACTACATAAACAGTTCTATCTGCATAGTATATGAATTCATAATACATGTATTGAATACATTTTTTAAAAATTCTTTGACATCTTGCCTGTGATGCCGGTGAAATCTCACTCCTATCTTTGGTGTAAGACCTCCATGATTCACTTGGCAGATTTCTAGTGAGTCCTAAACTATGACTGAGAAGTTGGCTGCCTGGGATCTAGGAACCATTGCAGCCCTGGATCGTGTGGCAGGGCAGCAGGAAGAAACGAGCTCAGAGGTGACCTCACCTGTATTCCACTCGTGGCGGCAGCTTCCCCAAGGAAGGTCGACGGTGAAGCTGCTGAAGAGGTAGAAGAGGGCCCAGGCCAGGACAATGATGTAGTAGGTGTTGAGGAGCATGAGGATCATCTGGGAGGCATAGCCGATGCCTGCAAGGGCAAAGGGCAGGGCTGAGCTAGGGAGAATAGGCAGATTTCTCACACACTACCCACCCCTGCTTAGGAGAGGGTTTGTGCTCCACAGGCAGTGTCCTAAAACAAGAGGTGAGCCCTGGCTGGTGTAGGTCAGTGGATTGAGAGCATCGGCCTGTGAACCAAAGGGTCGCCGGTTCAATTCCCCAGTCAGGGCACATGCCTGGGTTGCAGGCCGGGCCTCCGGTAGGGAGCACGCAAGAGGCAACCACACATTGATGTTTCTCTCCCTCTTTCCCTTCCTGCCCCTCTGTCTAAAAATAAAATAAATGAAATTTTTTTAAAAAAGGAAATATTTCTATATTAAAAAAAAACAAAAAAACAAAACAAGAAGTGCTAGAGCCTGAGAACCTGCTCTCTCCTCTCCCTCCCCAGCAGGCACGAGGGTGTGAGCTCCCACAGCCCTTCCCAGGTCAGGAGGGGACCTTTCTCCCAGTCTTCTGCAGCCCTAGACCGCACCCTGTGCATGCCGTCTTGATTAGGTTCTGGAAGTTCACTAACCCAACATTATTTGTAAAAAGTGCAGACTACCTCCAAGATTCCAAGAGTTAAATGTTCCCTGACTGTAGTCTGATATATTTCTGAAATATAAAACCACATGTTAAGAGCAGGAACAGACAATTCATGTAGGAGAAAATACAAATAGAGCCTCCCTAATAATTCATTTCAGGTGTGCAAAATCAAACAATAATGAGGTACCATTCTACACCAACAGCCCGAGTGAAAGTTTTTACAAATAATATAAAAATAAATTTTAAACTTGTCTTCATATTAGAATTACCTGGGAATATTTTTAAAATTCCAAAGCCTCAACCAGACCCCAGACCAATTAAATCTCAATCTGGTGGCGTGGTACAGACCTCAGAATGTTTTGAAGGTCCCCAGGTGGTCCCAATATCAGACAAGTTTGGGAACCACACAACTCAGAGTTGTTAAAGACAGAAGAGAAAAATGCTTACTCATGTCTAGTGACATTGTAAGTCAGTATAACACTTCCACAAGACGATTTAGTAAATCATATTAAGAGACATCAACCCGATCATCCATTTGATCCAGTGATCCTAATCCTGTAAATTTACACCAAAGAAATAATTCCCAAAAAGGCAGGGGGTACCTATCTCAACAAATATACACAGTAGCAGAATATAACAATTTTATAAGTACTTGAACATAAGAAAAAACCCAAAACAAAGAATTTAGTAAATTATGATATATCTACTTGATGGAAGTTTATATAATCATTAAATAATTATGTAGAAAATGGAAAATAACACTAACTGTAAAACGGAGATATAAACTGTGTATATTCCATATTAATGGATATGTCAACCCCATATAGACAAAAAGAATGAAATAAACCCCCCAGATTGTAAACAACCCAAATAGCCTTTTTAAAAAAGATTTAGTTATTTATTTTTAGAGAGCAGGGAAGGGAGTGAGAAAGAGAGGGAGAGAAACATCAATGTGTGGTTCCCTCTTGCGCGCCCCCTACTGGGGACCTGGTCCGCAGCCCAGGTATGTGCCCTGACTGGAGATAGAACTGGCAGCCCTTTGCTTCACAGTCCAGTGTTCAACCCACTGAGCCACCCCAGCCAGGGCCCAAATGTTCTTCAGTGGGTAAATGGTTATGTAAACGGTGATCCATCCATACCGTGGAACACTAGTCAACAATAAAAAGGAATGCACTGCTTATACAAGAACAGGCTGGGTGAATATCAAGGGCATCATGCTGAGCACAGAAACCAATCTCTAAAGGTTATATTTTGTATGTTTCCACTTATATAACATTCTCAAAATGACGAAAATTCTAGAGATAGAGAATAAATTAGTGGTTGCTAGAGGTCAGGCTGGTGGGGAGGGATAATATGACTGTAGAGGAGCAGCATGACAGAGATCTGGGTGATGGAATAGCTCTGTATCTTGATTTGTGGTTACACAAATTCACACACGCAGAGTTTTAAAATTACACAGAATTATACAAATGAGTGTGAGGGAAACTGGTGAAATCTGAGTAAGGTCTATGGATGATAGTACCAATGTCAATTTCCAGGTTGTGATATTATTCTATAGTTTTATGTAAGATATTACCATTGGGGAAAACTGAGTGACAGGTGCACATGACCTTTCTGTACTATTTTTGCAACTTTTTGTGAATATATAATTATTTCAAAATAGAAACTTAAGAAAATCCTACATAGAGAAAAATCTTGAACACCCTAAGTTTTAAATAGCTGTTATATCAAGGTAATGGAATTATTAATGATATTTTTTCACTTAAAATTCTTTTTTAAAAAGTTTTATAGTTGATTAAATATATTTTGAAAATACAAAATCATTGTCATATATTTTTAAAATATATAGCTAAAATAGATTTGCACCCTACTTATTTAACCTAAAGCCTTTGACCCATCCTCATCACCATCTTCTCCATTCTCTGATGGACTGGGTGATTAGCTCAGTATCGGGCTCATAAATGGAAGGTTTAACATAAAGACAGAGTCTTATCTCAATCATCATGGCTGCTAAACCACTCAGTCAATTCAAGTAAGGTCTATAATCCCAAGTGCTGACACACTGGAATCAGGCACACAGCTAGCTACTCACCCTCAAAGATGGGGCAGATCTTCCTCCAGGCTGTGATGCTTCCCTGGCTCGTGTACTGACCCAGTGCTGTCTCCAAGAGGAAGATAGGAATGCCACAGGTGAAAAGGAAGATGAGGTAGGGGATGAAAAAAGCACCTGTGGGTGGGAAACAGGCTGTCCATTACCTCGTGCTAGCCTCCTCATGGTCCACAGTCATCTTTTCCCATTTCCACCCCATACTGCCCATCAGAATCCTGGGGGCGGGGGTCATGAAAAACCGCAGGGGACATCTGTCCAGGTGTCTGGAACCATAGCAGAGCTCAAGAGTCACCAAGTTATCTAGAACCTAACCAGTTCCCCTTTTTTATTTTTCACTTTGATGTTTCGATCTACACCTACCAAGGTTTTTTCCTCATCAGGCATTAATTATTGCCTAAATAATACATAACTTGTGGCAATAACGAGGAGCTCATTGAATAATGGATATCTAGGAGCATTAACATAGCCCATAGGCTATGGTTCTTTTCAAGGAAATGATTGCTCTTAGTGCTAGATAGGAAATTTCAGGGGGTTGGAATCACATTTCCCTTTAGTAATTTGTTCTGCTTTTGTTTTCACAGACATTGGATGAGATGAGTCTACTGATGCTAGCAGTGCTGGCATGGTCTGCACCGTGGCCCTTTCTCTGCTGGAAAAGTAGACAGGGGCTTCCATAGAGTACCAGTGACCTGCACAGAGAGGGAGATCCAAATGTCTGCAGAGGGTCCCTTTTTAGATTTCAACTGAGTGCTCGTCAGCACTGATATGCGAGGAAACTATCCAAGGTGAGGGAAAAAGAAGCATTCAAAAGATTGAGATCATTTTCAAGCCCTCATCCAGAGCTTGAAAGAGTCACTGTTCCCACCAGCCGAGCTGGATAATCTCAGAACTCAAGGGCATTGGGAGCGGAAGGCATTTCCTCAGCAGTGGGGCATAATTTACCCTAGGTTGAGCACAACTCTTGTTCTGCATAACAGATCATAAAAGCAAACCCCAAAAGGATCAAGTAACTTCACAGATCCCAGAAAAAAAGCTCAAGAATATCTATAGAAATACAAGAATACTCAGCAACCCATAAGGTAAAAATCCCCAGGCCTGTCATTCAATCAAAAATTACCAGGAAAACAATGAAGCAGAAAAATACTACTCATCATTAGTAGATAAATCATCAATTAAAGCCAAACCATAACTTACACAGATATTAGAATAAGCAGATGAGGACATTAAGATAGTTACTTTAATTGTATTCCATATATTCAAAAAGTTAGAGAATAAAAGATACTGAAAAGATCCAAATCAAACTTCTAGAAGTAAAAACCAACATGCAGCCCTGGCTGGTGTGGCTCAGAGGACTAAGCACCGGACTGCGAAGCAGGGGGTTTCTGGTTTGATTCCCAGTCATAGCACATGCCTGGGTTGTGGGCCAGGTCCCCAGTAGGGGGACACGTGGGAGGTGGCCACACATTGATGTTTCTCTCCCCTCTTTCTCCCTGCCTCCCTCTCTCTCTAAAAATAAATAAATAAAATCTAAAAAAAAAAAGAAAACCCAAAATGCATGAAATGAAAAATACGATGGACAGGATTAATGGCAGGTTAGACATAGCGGAAGAAAAGATTAGTGAACTTGAACCACAGAAGCAGAAATTATCCAAAATAAAACAAAGAGAGAAAAGGGAATTAAAAACAAAACAAAACAAAAAACAGGTATCGGTGATCAATGGGACAACCTGAAGCAGCCTAATTATACTTGTAATTGAGGACTTGAAGGAGACAAAAGAGAGGGGTCAAAAATTTTTTGAAGGAACAGTGGCTGAAATTTTTCCAAGTTTAATAAAAACTATAAATTCACAGACCCAAGAAGCTCAACAAGTCCCCCAAAAGGAAACTTGAATAAGGAACATTATAATCAATTTATTTAAACTAGTGATTAAGAGTTTTTAGGAAGAAATCTTAAAAGGAACCAGAAGGAAGAAAAA
The DNA here is from genome assembly GCA_004026545.1 of Mormoops blainvillei. NCBI lineage: Eukaryota > Metazoa > Chordata > Mammalia > Chiroptera > Mormoopidae > Mormoops > Mormoops blainvillei. The sequence continues at coordinate 49,233 of PVJD01001297.1, forward strand.
CATATGTAGAGAGGAGTAAAGGTAAGGAAGGCATCATATTTCTCATTGGAAACAATGCAAGTGAGAAGAGAGTAATGAGGGAGCACATTTGTTAAAGCTCTGAAGGAAAAAAAGCTGTCAAGCTAGAATTCTGTACCCAATAAATATACTGCTCAAAAATGGAAGTGAAACAGGTGCTTTTTATTTTCAATTTATTATTTTTAGAGAGGGGGAAAGGAGGGAGAAAGAGAGGGAGAGAAACATCAATGTGTGGTTGCCTCTTGCGCGCCCCTTGCGCGCCCCCTGCTGGGGACCTCGCCCTCAGCCCAGGCATGTGCCCTGACTGGGAATCGAAGTGGCGGCCCTTTGCTTCGCAGTCTGACACTCAATCCACTGAGCCACACCAGCTGGGGCAAAACTAATGCTTTTTAAGTCAGGCAAAACCAAAAAGAATCCATCACCAGCAAGCAGAGCTGCGCTACAAGAAATGTTAAAGGAAGTCCTTCTGGCAGAAGGAAATGATGCCTGAGAGAATATAAATCTACACAAAAGAATGGTGAACGTGAGAAATGCTAACTGTATACATAGGTAAACACATTAGAACTTTTTCTCATTATTCAAATCTCTTTGAAAGATAAACGATAGATTAAATAAAAATAGTAACAATGTAACATGGACTTTATAACGTATGGAAAAGTAAAGTGTGTGACAAAGAGCACGAAGGTCAGGAGGAGAGAAGTGTATTATTGTGGGGTTCTTATTTGTGAAGTGGTGAATCACCTGGAGATAAACTGTGGGAAGTTAAAGATGCATATTAGAAAACCTAAAGCAATCACTAAACTAACACAACAAAGAGTCATAGCTAATAAGCCAACAAAGAGGAAAGCTGACAATGGAATCATAAAAAACATCTAATTAATCTAAAAGATTTTCAATTGGCATGCCACAACAGGCACACTGGTGTGCCATGAAATTTTTTAAAATATGCAATAGCTCTGGCTGAGTGGCTCTGTTGGTTGGAGCATCATCCCACACACCAAAACGTTATGCGTTCCATCGTTGGTCAGGGCATATTTGTAGGCTGCAGGTTCGATCCCTGACCACTCACTTGGGTGCATCCGGGAGGAGGCAACCAATCATTGTTTCTCTCTCACACTGATGTTTCTCTCTTCTCTCTCTCTCCCTCCCTCCCTCCTTCCCCTTCCTCTCTCTCTGAAATCAATATGCATATCCTCAGGTGAAGAGTAAAAAAAAGAACATGCAATACCTGATATTTAGTCAGGGGTACTGACCTCATTTCCCTTGGACTGTCAAATAAAAAAATGACAAGTCAATGCAACAACAGCTGTCTGGTGTGAATGAATAAAACTTACACCTATTTTTTTTGCCAGATCAGCAAAAATATAATGTATTTTTGGGTTTGCCATAGAATTTTATTAATTCGTTTATGTGTGCCATAAGATGAAAAAAGTTGAAAATCACTGATCTAAAAGAAGGCAGAAGGAGGTAGATGGAGGTGGAAGAGGGTATGGGAGGATAAATGGGGGTGGAAAAAATAAAATAAAATAATATAAAAAGAAGACAGAAAGAGAGGAAAAGGGAAAGAAAGGACTGATAGGACAAATAGAAAGCAAATAGAAAAATGTAAGTTTAAAATTTAACAAATTGGTGGTTACAAAGCAGTCATGGAGATATAAAATACGGCATAGGGAATACAGTCGATAATATTGTAATAACTACTTATGGTGCCAGGTGGGGACTAGAAGTACCAGAAGGGATCACCTGATAAATTATATGATTGTCTAACCATTAGGCTATAAATCTGAAACTAAAATAAAATATTGAATATAAACTGTAATTGAAAAATAAAATGTTTAAAAATTTAAACTTGACTATATGGATAACTGCATTTTTTAAAAATATAAGCACATGGTTTATTTGTACAAATCTCAGACTCATTTCTTCCAAGAGACTGACCTTCTCTCTATTTCTACAAAGAAAATAGTAGCAAGTAGTTGGCATTGTTTTGCTTTTTCTTGCTATTCAAATAAAAACTGCAGCTCAACTGGACAATTTGGCAATGGCTAAAATTTAAGTAGAACTAGCCTATTTTCTCAGTGTATTATGATGTGCCTAAAATTTACAATTGCAAACTGTAAGAGGGAATGGAGTTATTTTTTTCCCTTGTTTTTAAAAAAAAAAATTGTCTGAGCTTTTCTTTTCTTTTTTTTTCTATTGTTGTTCTATTACAATTGTCCCAATTATCCCTAGTTGCTCTTCCCTGCACCACCTACCACCCAATGCCACCCCCACTCCCAGAGTCAGTCCGCACCCTGTTGTCTATGTCCGTGGATCCTTTATACGTGTTGTTTGACTAGACCCGTCCCCTTCTTTCCCCCCATTGTCCTCCTCCCCTCTTGTTGCTGTCAGTCTGTTCCTTATTTCCACACCTCTGGTTCTATTTTGCTCATTTGTTTGTTTTGTTCATTAGGTTCCTCTTATATGTGAGATCACATGGTATTTTTCTTTCACCCCCTGGCTTATTCACTTAGCATAATACTCTCCAGTTACATCCATGCTGTTGCCAAGAGTAGGAGTTATTTCTTTCTGCTGCATAGTATTCCATTGTGTAAACGTACTACAGTTCTTTGATCCACTCATTTACTGATGGACACTTAGGCTGTTTCCAGCACTTGGCTATTATAAATAATGCTGCTATGAACATTGGGGTACATAGGTTCTTTTGGTGTTTTGGGATTCTTAGAGTATATTCCCAGCAGTGGAATTGCTGGATCAAAAGGTAGTTCCATATTTAGTGTTTTGAGGAAATTCCATACTGCTTTCCACAGTGGCTGCACCAGTCTGCATTCCCACCAACACTGCACCAGGGTTCCCTTTTCTCCACATCCTCGCCAGCACTTGTTGTTTGTTCATTTATTAATGGTGTCCATTCTGACTGGTATGAAGTGGAATCTCATTGTGGTTTTAATTTGCATCTCTCTGATGGCTAGTGATGCCGAACATCTTTTTGTGTGTCTCTGGACCCTGTGTATGTCCCCCTTGGAGAAGTCGGACAACTGCCTTTAAATGAAGTAATCTAAATATCCCAAATAAAAGACAGAAATTGTCAGATTGGTTTGAAAAACAATAAAAAAAATTTTTTTTAAACTAGCAAGACTCAGTTTTATGCTGCTTAGAAGAAGTGCACTTTAAATATCAAGATATGAATAAGTAAAAGTAAAAGGATGGGAAAAATTTTGCTATGCTAATAATCACCAAAAGAAAGCTGAGTGTTCGTATTAATATAACACAATGCAGATTTTGGAGCAAAGAATATTACCAGAGGTAAAGAAGGTCATTCCATTATGATAAAGAGGTCGACAAGAGGACATAACAATTCTAAACGCATATGTGCTCTATAACAGAGCTTCAAAATATATGAAGCAAAAATGCTAGAACTGCAGAGGAAAACAATTCCTAATTAAAATCTAAAATTTCAATATCTTTCTCTAAATAATTGATAAAACAAGTAGATAGAAAATAAATAAGGAGTCCTGGCTGGTATGGCTCAGTGGATTGAGCGCCAGCCTGCAAACCAAAAGGTCACTGGTTTGATTCCCAGTCAGGGCACAGGCCTGGGTTGTGGACCAGGTCAACAGTAGGGGGCGCTTGAGAAGCACCACATATTGATGTTTTTCTCCCTTTCCCCCTCCCTTCTCTTCTGTAAAAATAAATAAAATCTTTTAAAGATAAGATTTAAAAAATAAAAAATAAAAAGAAATAAGGATATAAAATATTTGAAAGCCACATCAAACAACTTGACCTACTTGACATTTATAAAAAAATTGTATCCAATGACAACAGAATATACGTGATTTCCAAGTGCATCTGGAATATTTACCGGGATAGACCATATTCTGGGCCACAAAATAAATTTCAATAAGCTTCAAAGGATTCAAGTCATACAAAGTATGATCTCTAACTAAATTAGGAATCAATAAGAGAAATACACTTGGAAAACTTTCCAATATCTAGAAATTAGGTAGTACACTTCTAAATAACCCAAGTCACAAAAAGGTAATCAAAAGAGAAATAAGAAAGTATTTAGATCAAAGGAAATGAAAACACAACACATCAAAACTTGTGGGATAACACTAAAGCAGTACTTAGAAGGAGAATTTATAGCACTGAATGTTATTATAAAATAAAAGTCTCAAATCAATCATTTCAGCTTCCATCTTAAGAAAGAAAAATAATAGTAAATGAAACTCAAAGTAAGTCAAAGGGAATAATAAAAATCAGAGTGGAAATCAATGAAATAGAAAACAGGAAAACTATAGAGAAAATGAAAAAAAAGCTGGTTATTTAAGATAATTAATAAAATAGATAAACTTCTAGGAAACACAAATTGCTTATATGACAAATGAGCAAGGTATCATCAATACAGATTCTATAGGTACTAGAAGGATAATTAGAAAATATATGAATAAGTTTATGTCCATCAATGTCACAGTTTAGGTAAATAAAAAATACAAAGTACCCAAGCTTACTCAAGAAGGCACAGATCATCTCAATAGCCCTATTTCTATTAATAACCAAGTTTTTTTGGTGGTTGTTTGAAACATTCACTCAAAGAAAACTCCAGGCCCAGGTGACTTCATTAGGGAATTCTCCAAACATTTAACAAAGAAATAACACTAATTCTCTACAAATTCTTCCAGAAAATTTAAAAGGAGGGAATGCTTCCAAATTCATTCTATGAAGTGAGCATTATCTTGATAACAAAAGCAGACAAAGACATTACAGGAAAACTACAGACCAGTATCTTATATGGACATATGTTTAAAAGTTCTAAACAAAATTTTAGCAAATCAAATCTAACAATATATAAAAGAAATAATACATTATATAGTGGGGTTTATCCCAGGAATACAAGGTTGTTTTAACGTTCAAAAAACAAAGTGATTTATAATATTCATAAATCTAACAGCCATTTCTGTAAAATAAAAATAAAACTCCCAGTGAATGATGAGTAGAAGGGAACATCCTCAACCTGATAAGAGGCATCTACAAAAAACCTACACATAACATCATACTTAATGGTGGAAGACGGCTGAACTCCTAAGATCAAGAACAAGACAATGGGTTTATTCTTACTACTTTATTTAACATTGTTTCTATAAAATTGATCCCAGCCAAGGCAAAAAAGGCTAGGAAGAAATTAAAAATCACTCAGATTGGAAAAGAAATGAAACTGCTTTGTTCTCAAATGACACAATGGTCTATGTATAAAGTCCTTTGAAATCTAAAGCAGCCAAACTCATAGAAGCAAAGAGTAGAATGGTGGCTACCGGACGCTGAGAAAGAGGGAAACAAGAGAGGCAAGCATTGGTCAAAGGGTCTAAAGCTTCAGTTATGCAAAACGAGTAAGCGCTAGAGATCCGCTGTACACCATAGCGCCGATAGTAACAGTATTTTATCGTTTCCTTAAAAACTTACTAAGAAGGTAATTCTTATATTGTGCTCTTATCATACACAAAAAAAAAAAAATTAAAGAGGGCAGATGGAAACTTTTGGAGGTGATAGATATTACCTCCAAACTCATCAAGTTGTATACATCAAATATGTACAGCTTATCATGTCAGTCATATCTTAATAAAGTGTTTTTAAAAAGAAAGAAAAAGAAAAATCCTTTGAAATGTACCAAAGAGCTACTAGAACCAATAAGTCAGTTTAGCAAGTTTGTACGATACAAGATCAGCATACAAAAATCTGTTGTATTTCTATATACGAGCAACAAAAAATTATAAATTCAAGAAATAATGCCCTTCATAATAGCATCAAAAATGAAATAGGAATAAATCTGACAAAGGATGGGAGATATGAGCACTCACAACTGCAAAACATCGCTGAGAAAATTAAAGACCTAAATAAACGATGAGTTTATAGTTCCCTTCTACTCGGGGGTCAGATGACTCAGTATCACTTAGGTGTCAATTCCCACATTGACTCACTGCGATCCCAGTCAAAATCTTGGAAGGCTTTTTTGCAGAAACTGATCATCTGATTCTAAAATTCATATGAAAATGCAAAGGAAATAAAATAGCCAAACAACTATGAAAAAGAAGAACTAAGTTTTAGATTAACTCTACCTTATTTTCATGTTATTGTAGAGCTTTAGTAATCAAAACTGTGGTTTAGCTGTCAAAATAAACAAGTCAATGGAACAGAATAGAGTCCAGCAACATGCCCACAAGGACGTGGACAACTGATTTTCAACAAAGGCATAAAGTCAATTCATTGGGGGAAGAAAAGATAGTCTTTTCCATAAATGATTCTGGAACAAGTGGATATTCATACACTAAAAAAAATAAATAAATAATCTTTGCCCTGACTGGTGTGGCTCAGTTGGCTGGGCGTCCTTCCACAAAGTGAAAGGTCGCCGGTTTGATTCAGTCAGGGCACATGCCTGGGTTGCTGGTTCAGTCCCCAGTCAGGATGCATGCAAGAGGCCACAGATCAATGTTTCTCTCTCATATCAGTGTTTCTCTACCTCTCTTTCTCCCTCCTTTCCCCTCTCTGTAAAATAAATAAATAAATCTATCTTTTTAAAAAATGAACTTTAACCCATACTTTCGCTATACACAAAAGTTGACCCAAAATGAATCATAGACCTAAATGTAAAACCTAAAACTATCAAACTTCTAGGAAAAAAAAAATTCTTTCATGTGATACCAAAACCACGATTCATAAAAGAGTAAATTGATTAAACTGGACTTCATCAAAATTTAAAATTTCTGCTCTTCCAAAAACACTGTTAAGAAAAACAGAGCCAGAAGCGGCAGCAGCTGTGGCCAGGGGGCTGGGGGCTGGCTCCGGCTGGGCTAAGGGAAGCACCGCGGCCACCTGCCGGCGAGCCCTGGAGACAGGCGCCGAGATCAGCCCCAAGATTCAGAGGGCCATTAAGGGGAAACTGCAAGAATTAGGAACTTGTGTTGACTTATTTTGCATATGGGATGTTTGGGACTTTCTGGCAGTGGTCTCTGCCATGGTTCAATGAAGAACTTCCGGACCAAATTATGGTGACTGTGGTCAACAAGCCAGTCAGGACCACATGGCAGAGGGCCTGTCCCTGTTCCTAGGGAATGACACGATTTGATTCACCGTGTGGCTTGATGGTGTATTAGATGAACTTTGCTGTTTTACTGCTGACCCCTCTAGTCCAAAATCTTCTGATACCAACATATTCGGTAGTAACGTGCCTTCAGACAAAAGCAGTTTCCATGGGGGAGGTGAGAGAAGGCAGGAAGCTTGCAGTTTCTAGCATGAGACCCGAGAAAAGAGAGTCTAGAGTTTCTTCAGGTTCACTGGAGCAAAAATCATTCATGTCAGACAGGCTTAACAATGACGGAGCTGCAGCCTGACTGATGTCAACAGTGAAACCTCTGAGGGAGCCAGCACCCTCTGAAGATGTGACTGATATTAAGCCAGAACTAGATGATCTCATTGATGAAGACATCGATTTTATGCAGAAGAATCCCTTATCTCAAAAATACCTACAGTGACACTTACATATGGTTCTTTTCATCCTTCTATTGAAATTTGTCAACCACCTGCAAGTCGAACTGCAGATAGTGGTGTTCATTGACAGGTTGCAATTTCAGCAGCAGCAAAGCACTATTCATGCTGCCAAGGAATTCAGTACATGGAACAGCTGGGTATATGAAACAGGACGCTCATGTGAACCAGAAGAGCTTAACAGCTTAGAAGAGACCTACAGTCCCTTCCTCAGAAAAAAAAAAAAAAAAATGAATATTGAGGAAGAAAGCTTTCGGAAGAGAAGGTTGCTTGTGGTAAGTTCAGTTGTTAAAGCAAAAAAAGTTCAATCATGTTGCAGAAGAGGAGGAGGAAGATGATGATTGTGGGTCCCACAACAGGAAGTTTCTCCAACAATGTGTCAGTGCCAGCGAAGCCAGAGAAGAGACCCTCACGACTCCTTCTTTTAAAAAAGAATGTTTTTTTAATCCTCACTGAGGACTTTTTTTCCTCACTGCTTCTACAGAGAGAGGGAGGGAGAGAAAGAGAGAAATATCGATGTGTGAGAGAAATATCGATCGGCTACCTCCCATACACAACCAGACAGGGGATTACACACACCAGAAAAGGAATGGGGCCCGCAACCTAGGCGTGTGCCCTTGTCGGGAATCAAACCCGCAACCCTTCGGTTACAGAAGGATGCTCCCACCAACTGAGCCACAATGGCCAGCACCTCACTTCCTCCTTCTATACAAGCTAACAAGAATCTAATTTTGAAGGCTATATCCGAAGCTCAAGAATCTGTAACTATTGTAACTATTGTTAATGTCAAAACAACTAGCTATTGTACAGTCTCACAGGAACAGATGCTTCCAGTTGCTCCCAGAATGCGAACTTCTCAAAAATTGCAGACCAAAATGGTCCGGGGGCAAAGCAGGACCTCTAGAATAAGTTCCCCCATTAAAGAAGAGGAAACAAAAGAGATGACATGGAAAACAGGTCAAGGAACTCAGCAGAGGCACTGGTCTTCCTGCTGCAGACTGGTCAGTAACGGCAGAAACTCTGCAGATCTGCCCCACTGAGACGAACGGGCTGAGTGTGGCACAGAAACAGAAACACTGTTGGAGCACAGCCAGTACTGGTCTGCTTATAAAAATGGGCATGAATGTGCTCACCATCACTTTGCTTCACCTTGCAAAGCTTTCCCCAATTGCAAATTTGCTGAAAAATGTTTGTTTGTTCATCCAAATTGTAAGTACGGTGCAAAATGTACTAAGCCAGATTGTCCCTTCACTCATATGAGTAGAACTGCATCACAGCCTCCAAAACCAGCTATAACCCCAGCACCATCTTCTAGTAGTCAGCTCTGTTATTACTTCCCTGCTTGTAAGAAAATGGAATGCCCTTTCTATCACCCAAAACACGGGACCTTTAGTACTTGGTGTACAAGGCCTGATTGCACGTTTTATCATCCCACCATTACTTTGCCACCACGACATGACTTGAAGTGGATTCGGCCTCACACCAGTGAATGACACCCAGCCCGAGCTGGCAGAAGATTGTAAAGTTAGGAAGTTTCCACATACTGATGAAAAAGGCTCTACAGAATTTGTCAAATACCTGAAACTTGGCACATATTGCTTTGATAATATAAAAAAAGAAAAATATAAGACAGAATAAGAAAAAATATTTTCAAAATGCCTATTTGATAAATGATTTGTATCCAGAATACATAAAGAAGTCTCAAAATTCAATAGTAAGAAAATCAACAACCATTTTTTAAAATTGTCAGAAGATTTGAACAGGTTTTCACTGAAGAAGATATATGGGCTCAAATAAGCACATGAAAAGATGCTCAACATCATTAACTGCTATGGAAATATAAATGAAAATGACAGTGATATAATATTCACACCAATTAGAAAAATGAAAATGAAAAAGACTGCCCAAGTATTGGCAAATGTGTGAAAAAAAACGGACACTCTCATACGCTGCTGGCAGGGGGGTAAAATGGTGGAACCATTTTGGAAAAATGGCAGTTTCTTAAAACCATAATCCAGTTATTCCACTCCTAGCTATTTACTAAGGGAAATGAAGACATGTTTATGCAAAGACTTATGCACGAATGTTCTTAGTAGTTTTACCTGTAACAGCTAAAGCCTGGGAGCAACCCAAATGTTTATCGACATAATAGGTAAGCGAATTGTAGTATGCCCATATAATAAAATACTACTCAGTAATGACAGAGAATCAATGAACTTCTGACTCATGAAAATACGGATGAATCTCAAAGTAACTATGCTGAGTGAAAGAAGCCAGATATAGAAAAGTATGTACTGCATGATTCCATTTGCATAAAATTCTAAGAAAGGCGAACTAAAGTATAAGACAGAAAACAGGCACGGAAACAACCTACATGCCCATCGACAGATGCGCGCACGCGCACAGAGGAATTCTATTCAGCCATTAAAAAAAAAAAAAGAAATCCTGCCTTTTGCAGCAACATGGATGGCATTATGCTAAGTGAAATAAGTCAAAAACTTTCACTTATAGGTAGAATTTTTAAAAAACAGACTCATGGAAATACAGAGTAGGATACGGTTGTTGGAGGCTGGGGGGTGGGGGCGGTACACGGGGAGATGTTGGTCAAAAGGTACAGACTCCCAGTTATAAGATGAGTAAGTTTTAGAGAGCTAATGTACAGCATGGTGACGACAGCGAGCTAACTGAATCATATACTTAAAGTTAAGAGAGTAAATCTTAAGTGTTATTACCGCCAAACACACACAAAAAAGTGAGAGCATGAGGGTGCTAACTTATTGTGGCAGTCATTTCACAGCATATACATGTATTAAATCATCGTATCAATCATGTTAAACTTGCAAATGTTATATATCGATAATATACCAGTAAAGCTGGAAAATATATATATATTTCAAAAAAACAAGTCCGTGGTTGCACCGGGGTGAGGTAGCAGAGGTCAGAGGTGGGAGAAAGAGACAGGAGGGAATTTGGGAGCGTGATGGCTATGCTCATTATCTTGACTGTGGCGATGGTTTCAAGGGCGTGCACCTGTGTCAAAACTTATCAAATTGTACACTTTGAATATGTACAATTTACTGTCAGTCAATTACACCTTAATAAAATCGCTTAAAACAAAGTCAATGGGGAGTAGAGTTCTTCAGTTCACCTTCCATATCTCTGTGTCCATGATTCAGTCACTGAGGGAAACACTTAATCACCACAAGGGCAAAGAAACTGAGATCGTGAACAACTCAGTCTGATAAGTATACAAATCAATCCAAGGCTCGTTGGGCAGGAGGGGGAAATTAGGGAAGAGATAACCCAGTGGGTGATATGAACAGTCATTGCCAAGTTGGAAACATTGCAGAGAGAGAGGAGAGGAGGGGAGGGAAGAGGAGGGGAGAATAGAGATGAGTTTTAAGCCCAGCACAAGCCCTTCCTCTCCACCTTTAAGCTACCTGCTCTTTCCCAATAAGCCAAGCCAATGTTTAACTGCCGTGGGTCTTGCAGTCAGTTCTGCTCCCTCCCTCTCCGCCTTCTTGAGCACCTGGGCAGCCTGCCACAGGGACATGGTCCACACCCACCAGGCAGAGCCACTGGCCCTAAAAGTGGGGAAGAAGTGAGCGACAGGACGGAGCCCCAGGGGGACCCAAGTGCAGACTGGGGAGTCCTGTGAGACTCCCTGCCTCTCTCCCCACCCAAGCCCTGACACCACCATTAAAAGATGGAGTTAGTCCCGGAGATGGAAGCGGGCATTCACAGTTACCTACCACTCCCCCTTATCCACCATGTTCATCTGCTTCCCCAAATTCTAAAATGTCCTGGCATTCTTCCCTATGGAACGGGAGAGGCCACATGTCCATCCTAGAAAGGCACCATTCTTTGGCCGCCCTTCTCAGAAGCGCACTCTATGGTGTCACCTGTGATGTGCCAGGTGACATTTTAAAAGACATAAACTGATGATAGTCCACAGGAGTCACACAGCAGTGAGTGTACATCCGTGGATGCTATAGTCAGCACTAACCTGTCCAGTGCTGGGCATTAAGCACTTAACTCAAAATGGTACCAAACTGTCACATATTACTGTTACTCTTATGGAAGAAAAGGACTCCTTGTTTCTCTTTGTCCTTAATTATCTACAAACAGCATCAAGGAGAGTAGTGTTCCCTGATGCCAGCTGTCATTTATCCCCTTCACAGGGGTGTCCCCATGCCCTCTCTCCTACAGTTAGAGCTAAGGTTCGCTTTGTCGCTGCCCGTCTCCCGCAGCCCTTCGGCTCTCAGAGCCCTAGCTCTGCAAGGCCCAGCTGTGGTACACTCTGCAGTAGCCCCACGGGGGTCTCCAGTCCCAGGTATTCTGGGTATTGAACGACTCAGTCTGCTGGCAGCCAGGATCCAAGGAGCGAGAGAGGGTCCAGCTGAAAGGGCCGTGTTCTGAGGCACCCAGCATCTGGGTGTTCAGAGACTGAAGATGAGAAGGGAAGAGGGTGGGAAGTGGGGTGAGGAAGAAGGGACCAGCTGTCCTCCCATGAGGTGTTCTCCAGCTGGTGGTCGGTGGCCGCAAAAACAAAAGTCTCAGCACAGGCGACCTCTATCTCTGGTTTTCAGCATCCCGGACTTAGAAATTAAGTATAAAATGGTTGGCAGGTGATTTGCTTTTGTCTCAACTCAGATTGGTAGGCAAATAATTTAAATTCCCTCCTGGCAAATTCAAATTGTATTGCCAAAAGCCTCTCCTACCACCCTCCCCACGGCATGCGTCAGGTTACCCCGAGCCTCCTCCTCCAGGAGGCGGGAGCTTTAATGGGACAGGCCCTGGAGGAAAATAATGTTCGCTTTTCTCTCCAGGGAGTTGAGGGCGGACAGCTGGGGAAATAATTCAAATGTGCAGCTTCCCAGCCCTGGCCAGGTGGCTCAGTCACTCGGAGCATCATCCTGTACACCAAAGGTTGCGGGTTCCATCCCCAGTCGGGGCACGTATAGGAGACAACCAATCAATATTTCTCTCTCCCTCTCTCTCAAAAAAAAAAAAATCAATAAATATATCCTTAGGTGAGAATTTCCTTAAAATGTGCAGCTTCTCAGAAATGTCATCAGTCATGACCCATCCCCACCACCACTGGGCACGCAGTGTACACAGTCACCACCATGCAGTGCTCATATTGGCTTACTGCCCCCTAGGAGGGAGGTTACAGAGAGAAGAGACAAACTTCACCTACTCCTGAGTTTCGCCTAAATAGCACATATTTCTATTTCTAATTCTCCTCTTTCCTACGATCTTAAACCCGCTGCAACCAGTCTTTGCCCCCACATTCCAGTGTAACCGTTCTGACAAAGTCACCAGTGACCTCTGTACTGCCAAATCCAGTACCCAGTTCTCATTTCTCATCTTTCTTAAGCTATCTGCAGCATTTGGTTAGTCCTCGCTCCCTCCTCCTTGTGAGCACTGCTTTACCTGCCCCCAAACACCTCATTTCCTTGACTTCCCTCCTCCTTTACTGGTTTCTTCTCCTGTGTCTCTTTTGGTGGCTCCTCCTCTTCTCCAAGATCTTCAATGGCCCCTGCTCGCTTTCCTTATGCCGTCAAACTCTAATGACTCTCCGACTTCTATCAACAGCTCAAGTCTTCGTCGCACCCAAACTCTAGACTCTGCTGCTCCTGTCGCCGTGCCTTTTACTTCCCCTCCTTCAGCCTGGTGGTTTTGCACTAGACCTGGAAATCACTCTATACTCTCTCCCACCTTTTCATGCCATTCCTTCTGATTCCCAGGCCAACCTTTACCCAGTTCCGGAGAGGTGTGGAGAAAGCTGCTCACCACCTCAGCTTTCTGCCACATGAGGCCCTAAGCTGGTCACTAGATTCCAGACACAGAGTCTCAGTGCCCAGCTTCGGCCCCTGACTCCTCCTCCTCTCACCAGCCCATCCCTCCACCTAGTTCCCTGAAGGGAGAGTGTTCAGGTCTAAATTCCTAAACAAGCATGCGGGGTATCCAGGGCTAGGTCAAAAGTAGAAAGACCTCCCTCTTCCTTCACCATGCAGCCTGAACAAAGTTCTGTGATTTCAGGCTGCTGGCCAGAAATTCCGGGAGAGAAAAGACATATCAGCCCTTCCTACCCCTCTGGAAAAACACAAGTTAACCTCCAATCCCAGAACCAATCCCCAGTCGCCGCAATCCTGAGAATAGCACTGTGGGCTCAGAGCGCCTCTCAGTGCCCTCCTCCATTCCTCCCACCTCCACTGTGCTGTAGGTTTTCTCTCTCTCTAAAACCATTGTAAGACAAGCTTGATGCACTTTGGAGGCTTCTGCTCCCCTGCAAAATGGGAGGTTTGCCAATGAATGCATAAATAAGTGGAACAACAACAACAAAAAAATCAATGTTTTGCCCTGATCTGCCGGGCTCAGTTGGTTGACTGTCATCCTGCAAAGCAAAAGGTTGCAGGTTCGATTCCTGGTCAGGACACATGCCTGGGTTGTGGGCCCAGTCCCGGTTGGGGTGCGTGACAGAGGCAGCCAGTGGATGTTTCTCTCCCTCTCTTTCTCCCTTTCTTCCCCTGTCTCTAAAAATAAATAAATAGAATCTTTTTTTAAAAAATTGATGTCTTTCTCTCTCTCTCAAATCAATAAATTTTTTTTTAAATTTTGCAAAATGGGGAAGTTGTTGCACTAGGGTATTCTCCTATCCCCGTGGCCCGTAAAATCACCACTCCCCTCAGCGTTCTCCCCAGTGACCTGCCCCGCGTTTTCCCTTCGTCCAGCCTTGACTGCGGCCTCACTTCAAAACCAGACCTGGGAGCCCAGCCATCAACAAGGAGACCTTCCTAACCCACTGCTCAGCCAGGACCTTCAGTACCTGAGAAAGCCCTCTGGGGCTTCCCACAGCAATGATCTGGGATTCCTTGAAAGTAAGTGTAGGAAAATTACCACCACTGCTGTGGGGGTAGCAAGTTACCCCAGGGGTGAGAATGGAGGGGAATGAGAAGCCAGCAAAGAACTACAGTTAATGTAAAGAATTAGAGTTAATGCTCCACACACACACACACTTTCAGTGGGAAATGTAAAAAGAAGAGCCACTGGTATCGAAGGTTATGACACTGGTGGGGTTAGGTAGTGAACGGCTTAGGGAATGTCATGGTACTAAACAGGAGGAAGACACAAATCCACAGCTAAGGAATCTCAAGACGATGGGACCGTTTGAAGTTCATATCATTTTCAGCATAGCTGCCATTTATTATGCACTTTATATATACTATCTCTAATCCTTATAGCATCCTTGCAAGGCAGGTATCACTATCTTGCCAGAGGTTATGCAGAGAGCACATAGCAGAGCCAGAATTCGAACTCTGATCCATCTGGTTTCAAGCCTATACTCACATGTCCATGGTGCCACACTATAATGGAAACCCCCCCTGGGAAAGTCATGTGATCTGTCTAGGTCTCAGTCTCCTGCAGTGTTGTCCTTAATGACTTCTAAGGAAGGGCCTTTCCGATTCCTGCGTTCTATGTCTCTACAGGCCTCCCGGGCGGTGGGGTCCAGTAAGTGCCGGACATGGAGGCATGCTCCTTCCAAGGGATGGTGGATGGTGCAGTGGCTCTCACCTCCCCCATTTTTGTAGCAGAGATAGGGAAACCTCCAGACATTGCCCAGGCCAATGATCTCCCCGGCCACGGACAGCACAAACTCCATCTTATTGTTCCAGTGGCCCCGTTCCAGGGTGCCACCTTCCTCCGTCTTTTCCATGACTGGGTACACTGGTTTTGTCTCTCCATTACTGGTTGTGCCCGAGACCCGGCTATCCATCCCACCTGGAAAACAAACAGGGTACTCTGTCACTGCTCGGAACCCCGAGAGGGTAGCCCTCCCCCGTGCTTCACCAGGAGACGTCCGCAGGAATAAATGCACTAGAAGAGAGGGAATTCCTGTTCCCCTGTCTGCAGGGCCCTGCCCTCCTTAGCGTTTCATATTGGTAAAGGCTGGGTGACAGCTGCTGAAAATATATATTCCTTTTCTGTTTCAGGGAGAAAGGTTGATACTGAAGTACAAATGTGGCTTCCACTACACATGTTCTCTTGGGTTGGGGTTTGTGGACCTGGAAGAATTCCCACAGGCTTGGGATTGCCTAGGTTCTCCCTGACACCCTACAACCAGCCTCGCCTGTTAGCAGCCTCCACTTCAGTTTCTCCATCCTGGGTGCTGGGGACCACTGAAGGAATGGGATCTTTATAAACCCTCAAAGCCACCAATTTCCACTGCAGGAATTTATTCTAAGGAAGTAACTGTGACTGTGGGTAAAGATTTGGGCTTGAAGATGTTTGTTGCTTATAACAGCAAAAAATTAGAAATGTTCAAAAATGATAAATAGATTAATAATTTATGGCATATACACACAATGGACTGCTATATAATCATTAAAAATTGTGTTGCAGAAGAAAGCGTAATTAATGAAATGGGGTTCCTTAGATGTGAAGTGATGACAGTTTTAAAACAGGACATACAATATAATTATGCTGGAAAAACATTTTATATTTACATGCATTGAAAGATTAGGACGTTCAGCAAAATGTTTTTCTCTCAGTGGTTGGAATATAGAAATATTTTTCTTATCTATATTTTCTACATATTTATTGAAGAGTATGCATTATTTTGTAATATGAAAATAAAAGCCAGTTTTTTAAAAAAAATCCTTCCAAAGCAATAAGAGAGGTTGAGCAGGACCAGGAGCTCTGAATAAAATGAGCTGATCTTTCTAGCTACTCCCTCCAGCTCTCTCTGAAATCAGCATAAGAGAAAGACAAACTCAGGGCTTCTTTCTTTTTCTTTTTTGTAGGAAACTGTTACAGTAGAAAAGACAACAGAGTATGAATAAAAGGGATTCTAAACCCTTCACTGCCCTGTTCTAGGGATTGAGGATAGGATCGGATGTAGCTCGGATGTAGCTCACATTTCACGAGCAACTGCTATGGACTAAGTATCTTACATATGTTTATTTCATTTAACCTGCACAACAGTCCTGAGACGTAAGCAGTGTTACCTCTGCTTTGTAAATAAAGAGACAGAGGCTCAGAGCGGTTAAATAAATTTCATGGCCAGGTCTTGAACTCACCCTGTTCCTGTTCTTTCAATTATATCCCTTGATTACACTGGCTGCCTAGGTTTATCAGCATGTCTAATATAAGCATCTTCTAATGACTCTCCCCTGTGTGATTGTACACAGTGGCCCCTGTTCTGGAAAAGTGCGCAAATAAAGTTTTTTCTATACCCCAAGAAAAATTCATGTTGACAGAACTTACTCAGCAGGAGCCCCATTGGGGTACAGGGGCTCTGCCTCCCCAGCTGGGCTACCCGAGGGAGCCAGAATGTCGGGGAAGAGTAGGCACCTTGGCTTAACTTGATAAATTTGGGAATGGCCCCCGAAGATTGTTTGTGGGTTAAGAAGGAAAAACCCAAGCAGCTGGTTCCAAGAAGATTCCTCAGTCCTTTAGAGAAGGTTGTCTGATGCCTTGTGCTGGTTCTGGACCTCTCTTTAGCATCTGATGGTTGTCTTCCAACGATGGAATACCATCTCGCTTCACGTTTTCATCCACCCGGACCCCATGAGAAACGCTACCCCTATCCTGTCTGGGCCTCTTAGCCTCATTAGAGCACCGCTTCTCAGAGGTGCCATCACGCAATTGAAAGGACATGAGGCATAGAGTCAAATAAACCTCACTTCAGACTTTTGCTTTCTGCCATGCCACGCACTGCCTGACTTCAGAAAAAATAATTGCTTTGAGACAGTTGCTCATCTGTAAAAGTGAGAATTGACAGGATACACTTATTAGCTATAAGAATTAAATGACTCTATATATGCAAGCACTTAGTAGAATCACTGGCGTTCAGATTTTTATTTTCATTCAGTCACGTAGACATTTTTATGTTCTTTCAATCTCATCTCATTTCACAGAGATGAAAGCCTTCGATTTCTTAGAATTAATCCCAAATGTCTTTCCTCTCAATCTAGGATCCTTTCTCCAAATCGCATTGCCCCTTAAGCCAAGACCCACTGAAGTTTCACAAAGTAAAGAAAATAGCGTATACTCTTTGCATATGCGCAGATAAATGGCAGAAACATTTTCTAGGAGAGTATCAAAATATCCTTTGATGGTAAGTCCTATGGACTCCAACAAACAGAAAAAGAAGAGAAGAAAATGTTACCAACCTTCTTGAAGCTGCTGCCAGAGGTCCAGAGAGGGGAAGAAAGATTATCCAAGAGGTAAGAGGAAGGTGCTGACTATTTAAAGTGTGGTTCCAACTCCCCGTGGCAATTGTAATTCTAAACTTAGCCCAGCCCACATTCCACCCTGCTGCCTCCCCCTCCCCCACTCTCACCCCTCCCTGGGCCCAGAAAACTCACATGCAAGTGATTTCACAGCCCTGGGAGTGTGCACGCCG
Source organism: Mormoops blainvillei (assembly GCA_004026545.1). Classification (NCBI taxonomy): domain Eukaryota; kingdom Metazoa; phylum Chordata; class Mammalia; order Chiroptera; family Mormoopidae; genus Mormoops; species Mormoops blainvillei. The sequence goes on from PVJD01001297.1 coordinate 67,201, forward strand.
GGCAGGTCAAACCAGCGAGCTCACCGCGCGCGCAGCACGTTCTCCTCCTTGCAGCTCACACACTCTTTCCTCTTGGTGACCTCGGGGCCTCTAGAGGGGTCCTGCCCCCACCCCTTCATCCAACTCAAGTGCTCCCATAAATCCATCAAGCATAGGTGTTTCCTTGGTCAGATCTGTGTAGATTAACTTAAAAATACATTTATCTTACCTGTTGCAGTTTACCGTTTGGAATGGACGATGATTTAGAATAAAGATACATGGGTTATGGAACTCTAAGAAGTGAGAAAAACTCCCTAAACACACACACATATTTTATATACCTATAGAAAAGTCTGAAAAAATATTCATCAAATGGTTCATAGTGGTTACATTTGGAGAGTAGGGTTGGAGTCAGGAGATGAAGAGACGTTTTTCGCTTCTGCTTTTTAAGCTTCGGTATTGTTCGATGTTTTGCATAATGTGCTACAATTGATATTTAAATACTTTTAAACCAATAAAGAAAAGGAAGTGTCAATGTTCCAAACCAAGCAAAGCCCTAAGCCCGACCTTTGCGAGGAGCAGGCCGTGAGGAGTGGGCGGAGGTAGACGCGGAGCTGCGCTGCGAGGGCAGCGGCCCTGGAGGCAGCTGCAGGGAGGACCATCCATTTCGGCCGGAGGTCGGTCTGAGGGCCAGGGGCGGAGCCCGCCGGCCGAAGCGCAGTGCACAGGGCGGTGGAAAGCAGCTTAGGCTTCGAAGCCAGCAGGTCCGGGCAGGGACTGCTGAGTCCTACTTGTGTCGCCTTTCAGTATGTGGCCTTGAGCAAAGTGTTCGACTTCTGCAAGTCTTCTTGACTCATCTGCAAAAAGAGTAGACTATTCCTTCTCTTGCAAGGCTGTGTGAGGTTTTAGGAGATGGTGTGCACTGTATGCAAAGCGCCTAATACAGAGCAAGCCCTCAAAAGGAAGCTATTGTTTATCCTTAAGGAATTATTCACCGTGAGCTGGGAAGTTTTCCTGAGAGGATGGGAGACCCCAGAGCAAAGCCGGGCTCAGGCTGGACAGTTAGGGATGAGTCATAGGGTGGAGGGTGAGGGTGAGGGTGGGGTGGGTGACTAAATGAAATAAGAACATGTGCCTGTAAGGACCCAGAAGAGTGGAAAGGAGGGTGAGGCAGAGAGTCTAAGGGAGTTTCCAGCCCTCACCCCTCACCCATCTCTAGGGCATGGAACGGGGACGGGAGGCGCATCGCGGTAATGCGAGTGGGGCTTGGTGCGGCTTGTTATTCTCGTGTTTCAGCTGCCCCTTTTCCTCTCCCCTCCTGACAGCCACCCATCTGAATTAACTGTGTAAAATAAAGCACTAGACCAAAGCGTCCTCTGAGAGATGCCACAAAATCATTCAAAAAAGTCCCTCTTCAAAGGCAATGCTTTGAAGCTTCCACTTTCACTTATCAGTGAGTGGTACTTTTTCACGACCTATTAATTGAATTACTAAGGTACTGGAAACTCTGGTCCTTGTAATCGGAAATTACCAGGTAACCGAGGACTCAGATGTAGTACTTTAAGAAGTTGGGACACGGTACAGCCTTTGGCAATCGTGATGGCCCCTCCCAGTTCCACGCATGCCAACAGCTGGAATCTCCGGTTTCCAGGAAAACCCTGGTGGCCGTCAGGCACCATCAGGATCCGCCTGAGTTGCTTCTGAGTTGCTGCTCTCGTATGAAGGGATGTTTGCTTTTACCTGTTGATCTTACTGTATTTTACATAAGTGCTGCCAAATTACTATTTTGATTGTTATTTTATTTCTCTCCAAGTCCTTGTTATCCCCAGTTTCTTTTTCTCTGTAATATAGAAACGGATGTGGTAGGTGTTTTGCCCTGTGTAGATTGGCCACAGTTTTAAAAGCTTGAGAACCACTGGGAGATGAGCGTTAGTACAGTTCGCCACACGCCCTGACTGAGGCTTAGCACAGTCAGATGGGACTAGCCTTACATCTTCCTCATGCCACCATCATCCTTTGGCCTCCTGGGTGCAGAATCAGGAAACCTGGAAATAGGTCACAACAGAATCAATATTCAAAAGCTCTCATTCAAGAGGCTGCATAAGCTTTAAGACTTGCTGGAGATTGTTAGTAAAGATAACTGAAGGCTGTGCTCCTCAAACATACATGTGAAACAGAGTGAGCCATGGGAAAGGCAGGCTATGAAGTCTAGTTCCTGTCATATTAACCCTGGGCATATTTATTTATTTTATTTTTTCATTTTAAAAAAGATTTTATTTATTTTTATTTTAAAAAATGTATTTGATTATGCTATTACAGTTGTTCCATTTTTTGTCTCCCCTTTATTCCCCTTCACCCTGCACCCCCCTCTCCCACCAACATTCCCCCCCTTAGTTCAGGTCCATGGGTCGTACATATAAGTTCTTTGGCTTCTCCCTTTCCTATACTACTCTTAACCTCCCCCTGTCTATTTTGTACCTACCATTTATGCTTCTTATTCCCTGTACCTTTTCCCCCATTCTACTCCCTCTCCCTCCCCACTGATAACCCTCCATGTGATCTCCATTTCTGTGATTCTGTTTCTGTTCTAGTTGTTTGCTTAGTTTGTTTGTGTTTTTATTTTTTTAGGTTCGGTTGTTGATAGTTGTAAGTTTGTTGTCATTTTACTATTCATAGTTTTCATCTTCCTTTTCTTAGATAAGTCCCTTCAATGTTTCATGTAATAAGGGCTTGGTGATGATGAACTCCTTTAACTTTACTTTATCTGGGAAGCACTTTATCTGCCCTTCCATTCTAAATGATAGCTTTGCCAGATAGAGTATTCTTGGATGTAGGTCCTTGGCTTTCATGACTTTGAATACTTCTTTCCAGCCCCTTCTTGCCTGTAAGGTTTCTTTGGAGAAATCATCAGACTTATGGGAACTCCTTTGTAGGCAAGTCTTTCCTTTTCTCTTGCTGCTTTTAAGATCTCTCCTTACCTTTAATCTTGGCTAATGTAATGATGATGTGCCTTGGTGTGTGCTTCATTGGGTCCAACATCTTTGGGAATCTCTGAGCTTCCTGGACTTCCTGGAAGTCTATTTCCTTTGCCACATTGGCGAAGTCCTTCATTATTTTTTCAAATAAGTTTACAATGTCTTGCTCTTCCTCTTCTCCTTCTGGCCCCCCTATGGTTCAGATGTTGGAGAGTTTAAAGTTGTCCCAGAGGCTTCTAAGCCTCTCCTCATTTTTTTGAATTCTTATTTCTTCATTCTGTTCTGGTGGAATGTTTCTTTCTTCTTTCCTCTCCAAATCATTGATTTGAGTCCCGGTTTCCTTCCCTTCACTGTTGGTTCCCTGTATATTTTGCTTTATTTCACTTTGCATAGCCTTCACGTTTTCCTCCATTTTCTGACCACACTGCACCAATTCTGTGAGCATCCAGATTACCAGTGTTTTGAACTCTGCATCTGTTAAGTTGGCTATCTCTTCATCGCTTAGTTCTATTTTTGGAGCTTTGATCTGTTCTTTCCTTTGGGCCATATTTTTTTCTCTTGGTGCACCTATTATGTTGTGAGGGGCGAAGCCTTAGGTATTGGCCAGGGCAGGGCAACCTGCCTGCTGCTTTGTGGCACTGTGTGTGGGGGAGGGGTCGGAGATGGAACAATGCTCCTTGCTTGGCTCTTGGCCGGCTTTCAGTCACTTCCCCTGCTACCCACAAGCAAACTGGGACCTTCTGGTGCTGATTCCCAGGTGGGTGGGTTTGTGCACATTCTAGGACTGACTCTGTGAAGTCTCTCAAACGAACTCTCCTGTGAGACGGGCAGCTTCTCCTGCCGCCTCAATCCCCACAGGTTTCTGCTGGCAGGGGTTTTGAGGCTTTCTTTTCCCGCGCTGGAACCCTGGGTTGCTCCTTCTCCCTCACGCCCAGTTGTTCCTCCCAGTTTACCCGCTTGCAAATGTGGACCTCCGGGTCTGACAGCCACTGCCTTGCCGCGCATGCGCATCGTTGTCAGGGTGACTGTTTCTTCTTTAACTCCTTAGTTGTCGGACTTCCATACAGTTCGATATTCTGGCACTTCTGGTTATTTTTTATTTTTAAATTTGTTGTTGTCCTTCTTTTGGTTGCGCGAGGAGACAAAATACATCTACCTATGCCTCCATCCTGGCTAGAAGCCTAACCCTGACCACATTTAAATGACCATATGCCGTGATATACTCTCCCAGCAAGTTTTTATTTCTCCTAGGATAGGAACAATCTAAGAAGGGGCATGATTCATTTCAAAAAGAATATTTCTGAGCAACATCAGTTTCAACATTGGAATAGTTTGGTGTAGACAGTGGTGGGCTCCTCTCCTCTGGAGACCTTTACGTTAGTAGGCACAGCTCTGTTTAACCATAGGTATGAGAAACCTGTTGACCTTTTTGACCTCTTTTCAAATATTACACTGAAAGGAAAGAGAGGAGCAAGTGGAATAATAAACTAAACAACAAACTATGGTTTTCTAAAACTGGAACAATTTGAGCATCAAAATGAACACTGATAGTACTGGATTATAACCCAAACAATAAAATACATTAATGAGTTTTGCTAAATAAATAAATAAATAAGAAAGAATCGTTTTTCTGTACACTAGGATTTAATTAATAAATGTATAAGGAAAGAGAGAAATAGAAAATCACCTTTAAAATCATAAAAGGCAAAGGCCTACATCAAAAATTACTCTATCCGGCAAAGCTATCATTTAGATTGGAAGGGCAGATAAAGTACTTCCCAGATAAGGTCAAGTTAAAGGAGTTCATCATCACCAAGCCCTTATTGCATGAAATGTTGAAGGGACTTACCTAAGAAAAAGAAGAAGATCAAAACTATGAACAGTAAAATGACAACAAACTCACAACTATGAATAACTGAACCTAAAAAACAAAAACAAAAACAACTAGAATAAGAACAGAATCACAGAAATGGAGATCACGTGGAGGGTTACCAATGGGGGGGTGGGGCGGAGAATGGAGGAAAAGGTACAGGGAATAAGAAACATGATTGGTAGGCACAAAATAGAGAGGGGGAGGTTAAGAATAATACAGGAAATGGAGAAACCAAAGAACTTATATGTATGACCCATGGACATGAACTAAGGGTGGCTGTGATGCTGGAGGGAGGGGAGTACAGGGCAGGGTGGGAGAAAAGGGAGAAAAAAATGAGACTGTACTAGCATAATCAATAAAATAAACTTTAAAAAATAAATAAATAAAAATAGTAGACTTAAAAAAAAAAAGACAATCGCCATTAGACAAATACCACTGTAATGATTGTTGTAAACTAGATTCACCAATGAATATTGAAATTAGTGGATAAAAGTTTGAGGAGGAACAGAATTTACATAGTCTCAAAGTATCTCCCCCAGGATATTTATTACCTATAGAAAGATAGTAACTTCACAAGTAGTAAAATCAGGCAGAAACCATCTTAACTAAATGACCAAAGCCAACATCATCAGTAATAAAACATCAATATCTGTATTATGAACCTCATGAGATGATGTGCTAAGGAGGACACAACAAAATTTCTGTGGTGTTTTGGAAAAAAGAAATTAAAGATCAGTACAGTCATGAGAAAACATATGACAAACCCAGAGTGAAGGACATTGGACAAAATAACTGGCGCTACTCTTCAAAAGTTTCAAAGTCATGAGAGATGAGGACACAGAGGAACATTTTTAGACTACAGGAGACTGAGGGAAAGTAAAAACTAAATGAACATGGGATTCGGTTTAGGGTCCTAGGTAGGATGCTAGAACAGAAAAGAGACATTAGTGTGAAAACTAATAAAATTTGAATAAGGTCTTTAGTTTAATAGTACTCAGCCAATGTTAATTTCCTGGTTCTGACAATTGCACTATCATTATGTAAGATGTTAACATTAGGGGAGGCTGGGTAAAGGATATATGGAAACTCTATACTATTTTTGCAACGTTTCTGTAATTCTAAAATTAATTTAAAATAAAAAAGTTTAAAAAAAGAAAAGATTATGGTTTGCTCCCTGGCTATTGCAGTCCACGTACTTGACCTTGCTGTGGGAAGTGTTGGGATATGACACTCAGGAACCATAGGTGTTACTGAAAACTTTGGTGACTCTTGTGCTGTGTTTCATTTTGGGTAGGATAATTAGCCTAAATTCTATAAGCCCAAGGTCTTAAAGAAATAAACCTATGACAAAGAATATTAATACCATCGATCATCACCATTACTAATATTGATTAAGAACTTCAACACTCCAGGCACTGTGCTAAGTGCCATATTTGCACCATCTCATTTTACCCTCTAAAGATGAGAAAACACAGTCTTAGAGGTAATTAAATAACTTCCTTAAGGTCACACAACTAGAAAATGGTAGAGCCAGAACTTGACCTCAGGCTCTTAAAATTCTAAAGTCCATCATTTGTAACTACCATGCTGTACTGTAGCTCCAAGGGCATGTTGTGGGGTGTGGGAGGCGGGGGTGACAAATGAGAGGTGAGAAAAACCCTACCAAGCCCAGTTCTAGCGCTGTGTTTATTTGGGCTAGTGCTGTCCTGTGAGATTAAATATCACCTGCTTAGGAAAGAGGTGAGTAATGAAATAACAAGAAAAATGTTACTTTCACTGAAAATTTCATCAGACCTGAAGAATATTTTAAAAATCTAATGAGAAACCTCTCTTTCCTATCAGGATGTTTTCTACAGTCCCTGCCCCTTCAGCAACCCCACCCCACCCCCAGCCCATACACATACTACTCTGCCTTTTCTCTTTAACTCCAGAAAGTTAATTATCACACTTTTCCAATTGTATCTAGTTTCTTTTGATCCCTGTTTCTCTGATTTCTTGTCTGATTCTCAGAGTAAGGGGAGAGAAGGGTTTGCAACGTTTATGTAACTAGCCTCAGCAGGAAGTACTGGCTGATTAACAGTGACCTGGGCTCTGAACTGAGAAAGTCTCCACAGGGCTCCCACATCCTGACACTGTGGCCCAGAGCTGTGGAGAGGGATTAGGGCAGCATGACAATATCTGAAAAGAGCAATTTCAATCTTTGGGGAGAAAAAAAAAAGCTCCCCGGGCGACTCTAATGAGCAGCGAAAGTTGAAAACCTCAGTAGCCTATGTGCTCTTGCTGCTGCTGATTTTTCATGTTGTCCTCAGGGGAGATGTACTACAATGATCTCCTATTTGGCGCTCTTAAAAGCCACCCTCAGCTTTTCTCTCTCCAAGATAAATGATCAAAAATCCTTTCATCTTTCTGAAGAGTTCTTCTCTCTTGCCCCACCCACTGTGCCTACTGTTCCTCCTGGGCGCTCTCTCCCCAGGCTCTTAACATCCCCGTCCAGCTGGAGTATCCAGACGGTCATGATTCTCCTTGGAAAGGCCAGGGCTGTGCTTGTGTCCCCAATAGCTCTGCATCGCTGACTGAATTCTTGGTTTCAACCAGTCAAGTTCAGCAATTGACGGACTCTACATACTCACTAGCTGACTGAGAGGCAAAAGCCTAAAAAAGAGATTATTGGAACAGGGTGGTCTGCTATGTGACCATGGCGGGGGGCGGGGGAGGGGAGAGCAGCAAAAAGAAGGGGAGTAAGTGGAGAGTGAGGCAAGTGCAAATTTCAGTGTGATGGGGGAAAAAATGGATGGCCTAGGAGACAGGACTCCAAAATTTTAGTCCTGGATATGACTCTCATCAGACACATAACCTTGGTCAATTCACCTTTCTAGTCCTCAGTGTCATGTGTGAAATAAGAGGGTAAGACTGGATCATCTCTAGGTTTCACTTCAGCTCTGAGTCTTCCATAACTGATCTCAGGCTGTTAATAGGATAAAAAGAGTTGGTCTGATCATTCCTCATCTATTTGGTCTGCCCCATAATTCTTTCTCCCAGCAACTGTTCCAAGAATTATTCCTTTCACAATTTTGATTGTGATTAGAGTCCAAACCTAGCACCACTAGAATGGAAGCTTCTTTAAGACAATGGCATCTCCTGAATGTAGTAAAAAGTTTTTGAGTATTCAGTCCACTCAGCAGATACTTGAAACATTTAAATCAGTTAAAGGTATTTTCCTCAATCCCCAAGAACTAGAGCTTGTCAAAAAAACAAAATTCAACTGAGTAAATCTTAAGGTCTAATTGGCTTTATACAACAATTCATGAGTCAGGCAACATCCCATCTAGCAAGTAGAAAAGGGCTCCCAGGAGCTATACCAAGTGGAAGGTTTTTTGTTTTTTAACAGGGGGAATGGGCCTGGTTCTGCAGAGGGGGCTACCTTCGCCCTCACCAACGTACACAGAGGACCCCAGTCCCCGAGTGCGTCTGCCCCTTGCATGTAAGGGAGAGCACACCCCATGGCACTCTGGGAACCCTGGACCCCAGAGGGGTGCCCTAAAACCTCTCGCGTTGGGAAGGGGGAACCCAGGGACAGAAGCCTGGGGCTTGCTTGGGAGAGAAATGACTGCACTACCTAGGAAACTCGGAAACTCTGGAGCTCACAACACCGCCCCCCGCCCTCGTCCCCTTGGGGTGGGACGGCCTCGTACTACTTTGGGAAATACCACAGCCAGAGAGAAAGCAGTGCTCCCACTGTGGGGAGGGGAAAAAACGAGCTCCTAAGGAGGGAATCCCACACCCCATAGGAGGTGGCCTTTTCCTCCTGGTCCTTTCAAACCTGAGTAGGTAGAGGAGGAGCAGGTGGAAAGCTCACTTAGAGGGCAGTTCGTAAGCACGGAGCCAGATAGTAATAGTGTAACAGGGACAACCTCCCACCACCCCCACCCCTTCGCCGGCAAATGGGGGAAGGTGTTGAGAAGCACCAAGGAAGGCACATACGTGCGTTGCCCCGGCAACTGGCAACCTGGAGGCAGCCATTACTTAGCAGAATAGAAGTGCGTAGGGATAACACTTAGAGCTAGGGAGGTGATTGGATGGGAGAGACATACCCTCCCATCTACTTCCACAGTGCAGGGGAATATGGGGTGGTCTTTAAAAGCAGAGTGTGTGGAAACGGCGTGGGAATTGCTCTCCCGTACTGTGGCTGGTAGGCTCAGCTAGCTAGGGCTCAGATTCCTGGGCCGGTGGGCCTTGGGAGGACCATGTAGTCTGGGAGCGTTTCCCATGCCCCCTCCCCGAGTGGTCGCGCCAGCCTGGGAGCTCAGTTAGCACTAAGCCGGTGAGAGGGAAGGGGAAAAGGCTTGGTCCTGCAGGTCCCCGGCAGTGGCAGGGCTCGGGGGTAAGCCCTGCGCCCCTCCCCCACCTGCCTGCTCTCCTTCAGCACGGGCCTGGTGACAGCAGTCACTGCCACTCCGCCCGCTCCAGCCCGGGCAGGGCTTCGATCCGCCTCACAAACGTGTGTGGTGGGGCTTAGCAGACCAGTCGGTGCCAGTCCTGGAAACTGAGTGGCAACGAACCCTGTGCTCCTTCTCCACAGGGGAAGCCACAGAAGTGGCCGTAATTGGAGCTGTGCTGCGCAGGGTCCTGTCGAGCCAGGCACACAGACAGCACGGAAGGGCGGCGGTGGGAAGAAGAGGACAGCACTCTGCAAGTAGGACACCTGGATGCACAGACTCCAAAGAATGCCTGAAGGCAGACAGGGACTGGAAACCAGCTAAGCCACCTGCGTTTCTCAAAGGATGGTGGGAGAAGAGGTACCTGAGCAGCCTTGAACTGAGTTGGCAGAAAGTGGCAGGGTGATTTTCTTAGATGTTTTAGAGGGAACAGGCTTTGAGGCAGAAACCTGCCATTATTTCAAACAATATGTACTTTAAATAAAAGATCCCTTTCCTTTCCACCAAGCTCTGTCTCCAGAGTTTTTGCCTAGTGACACGGAGTGGTGGGGCCCCACTGATTGTTCAATAGGCCTGGAGATGAGGCATCAGCTTTTGGGGTACTGGGAGGCATCTGCCCCCATATTACCCTGAACACCACCAACCCAGCCCCCCTCATCTTGTCTCATTTCAAGAAGCTAAGAAGGGTAGGGTCTGATTAGTACTGGAATGGGAGGCCCCCTGGGAATATACAGTACTACAGCTTTTGCCTCCCTTTCTTTTTGCCACTGCTCCAGCCAGGCCAGACACACACAAGCATACACGGGTGCAAAAGCATACACCCCACAGAACAAGGGTGCCCCTGTGACTTTCCTCCCAGGTGATTCCTCATGCCCCTCAGGAGCAGTCCAAGCTCCCATGCAAAAATAAAGACCCCCTTGCACTTTGGACAATCCGGTTACCTGAGGGAGAGCTTTTTTTCCCTCAACACCTGGGAAAAAAACTCCCAGCGCTATGGCATAGAACCTGCACTTCAGGAGGCCTACCTGATGCCTTGTGAAATGAGTTCCCTGTGCTGCTTTGGACCCAGTACCCCAAAAGTAAAGCTCATGCTCCTGTGCTGGAGAGGGGGCAGTCCAAGCTTTGGAGAGAACACTTGATGGGAAGAGTTTCTAGCTCCACAAATGGGCGAAGGTCCCCATTTACTCCGCTCTAAAATGGAAAGAAATCACAAGCCGGGCATGACTGAAACACAGAAGTTAGGGTCGAGTGGAAGGCACAGGGTGGTGCTAGGAAGCCAGAGGGAGTGCAAGCAAACAGCAAGCCACTCAGTGCTGCTGAGTCTGGAGGCCAGGTGTGGGATTTTTGGACGCACACGCTATTGACCAATGCTAATTATGTTTGGGCCTGGTTAGTACTTGGATGGAAAATTTTCTGAGAATACAGGGTGCTGAAAGTTTCTGCTCCATCTCTATTCTCCTAAGCCACAAAGAACCAAAATAGAAGGTTTTTAAAGGTAGAAAGGAGTAGAGGGAAAAGGAAGTTTCCAGCAAAGAGTGGATTATTTCAGGCGAAGTCACCTTCCTTTAGGGGATGGCAGGGGTCTGTTATGCAGATTACATAACTATTGCTGATTAGATAATTCCATGTTGACTGGTTAAAGGTCACATTCCAGGGAAAGACTGAAAGTGCAGTTAGGTTAGTTATTAAGTCTTGGTTTGCTGACGTGGGCCTTAGCACAAGTGACTCCATTTTATGCCTGTTATTTCTTTTTTAACAAACTCTAAGCAATAATGACCAGGATAAATTAATGTTCATCTTTTCATCAACAACCATACTTACCAAACTTTAGCACCATGTAACACACCATGTTATCGATATTAGCAGGTATGGCATTGGACTAGGCCCTTTAACATAATTCTCTTATTTAGTCTTCACTGACAGCCCAGGCAGATGAACATTATCCCTATTTTATAGGTAAGGAACTAAGCTTCAGAGGGAAGTAAATTTCCCAAGATTCCAACGCTACTAAGTAACACAGGATTTGCACTAAGGTCTCTCCCAGATCCTTCTGCTTCACACAGCAGAGGTAGTTATATCAGGAAGTTATAAAGGTTACGTTTCAGGTGTGCCTTCCACTCCCCTGTGCCTAGTTTTTTCCATTTTTAATTTCACACTATTTTTCATAAAGAAGGTCCCCCACTATTGCCTAAACTTCAGGTCCTACAAAACCTAGATCTACCCTCTTCTGAGCACAGCTTCCCAAGTTAACATAACACTATCTTGTTTAGCAATTTCAGTCTGAGGGCATTTTTAAAATGAATGCAAGAGGAATCCTTGCTGGTTTTCTTCTCTGGGAGCCTTTGTTGCTACTTTAAAGAAATAATAGAGTATGGTTTCACCTTGTGCCGTGTGAACATAGATAGCTCACTATTCATTCTTTCCCACTTTTACTTTGTACCCACGATATTCTTCTCCCATGATGCACTGTGAATTTTCTCTTTCCCTTCTGGCAGGCCTGCTAGAGTGAGTTTCATCCTGTGGCATGCCCCTCCACTCTGGTTTTTATAGATGTCTATTCTGCACCTAAGCTGTGTGATAAGGAGTCTGTTCTGCCCCTCCTGCTACCTCTTTCACGGTCCGCTATTTGGACCACAACCTGCAGCACTTTGGTATTGGACCTCAGCTGCTTTTCACACTGTGGGGTTCCAAAATGAACCACCATAAGATGTGCCACAGTGGTGTGGAGATTACTCTGAGCTAAAGGCAATTTTGGCTTCAGGCTCAAGAGGAACTTTTGTTCCCCCCAACTTTTTATCTCCTTAACTACCTAGGAGAATTTGAATGAAAGGCCTTGCTCATAAGAGATTATGAGATAACTTCTTTTGACCTATCTATAGAGCAGGGCAAATCTGTATTTACTAAAAGGTGTGCTTTTATTATTACCCTGCAATGACCTTTTGAAATCCCCAAGGCACCTTACCCCATCCCTAGTTCAGGGTGTTTTATATACCTCAATCCCTCTTTCTATCTCTGAACCTCTCATGTATGTGGAGTCCCTGATTCTCTCATGTAGGTGGGGTTCCTCTGTACATGCATTAAATTGGATTTCCTCTTGTCAATCTGCCGCTTGTTGATTTGACCGACTAGCCAAAAAAAAAAAAAAGAGGAGGAGGAAAGGAAAGTGGAATTTTCCCCCTTCCCCACAGTAAGTATAAAAGCAGTGTTTACTGATCACTTGGAAAGGAATGACTTGAAAAAGGAGGGAAGAAGAGGGAGCATTGTATACTTCCATTTCTGGTAGATAGACCCTAATACCAGAATTTTTCATATTTCATCCCAGCTTCATCTTTAACCCCATCAAAATATTCTATGCTACCTTTAACCTATTGTTTCTTTCCTTCATCTTCACCTTAGTTATCAAATTCCTGTTCTTTAGATTAAAACCAATTTCCCGATTGAAGATGGGAGGTGGGGGTGGGTGGGGATGGGGAAAGCGGTGGTGGGAAAATGTTGACCAAAAAAAATAGACAGGGGGAGGCTAACAATAGTACAGAAAATTAAGAAGCCAAAGGACTGATATGTACAGCCCATGGACATGAACTAAGAGGTGTAGGGATGATGGGATGGGGTGCAGGACGGAGGGGATAAGGGGGGATAGGAAAACTGTAATAGCATACTCAATAAAATATACCAAAAAATAAAAATTTAGAAAAAAACACAAATTTCCCTCTTTCTCCCCTTCTCTACCAACCAGAGAGGGTGCAGATAAAACTTTAGAAAAACACGGCTTACCAGAGAAATACCTTGGGAACTAGGAATTTCATATGAACCCAGCACAACATTTCCTCCCCCTCTGCCTGTCCACTCATCTCCCATGGTCTCAACATCTCCCACAAAACTGCAGCTATCTCACAGATAGAAAAATCTCTGTTTGGTAAACAATATTTGTGTACAGTGGTAGCTGAATTAGTAATATTAGAAAAAACAAGATGGAACTAGGTTATTTATACATAATATTTCCCAGACACATTTTTCATGCAAACATTAGCCATCTTTTAGGAGCGGTTTAGATACTATCCTATTGGAAGCAGAAGCATGGGAAAGTTGACATTAGGATGCCTGGGAATCTTAGGGCTATGTAATTCAAAGATATGATTTAAGATGGAGATAGATTGATATATATATATCTCCTAGAGCAGTGGAATATTAAATATATTCCAGAAAAGAACTGCAAAACAAACACACAAAGCCACCACTGACTCATGCTCCTGCTGAGGTATAAACAAATCTGTAGGCAGTAGATATATAGGACTTGGCTCTCAGTACTAGAGATGGCAATCTCATCACCTTAGAAAGGAATTTTAGTTTAAAAACTTGGTATTAGATACTTTAAAACTCTGAATTCTGCTTCCAGTTTCTTCTCTTGCTGCCTATCCTTTTGTACCACATATAAAGAAATTAATTTACTAATCTCCCAACCTACATCCCTAGCAACAAAATAAAGACTCTCAGGATGCATGGGAAAGATAACAGAGTAATTTCAATGATGAAGGAATCCCTACATTTCCATATCTGTGATTGAAAGCTGGGACCGGGAAATACAGTAATTTTTGCTGACAGCCTCCAAAATCATGGGGCTACAGAAGAAAAAGAAAGTATAGAGTAGAAGCAAATTTGCAAAGATTCAACTATGTATACAGAATCTTATGAATTGAAAAATTCAAGATCTGATTCCTTCATCCAAAATCTAACTTAAAGATTAAAAGAATGCTTTGCATAAGCATTAAAAAAGATATGAACAGACTTCTGGTCAAGATGGTGGTATAGGTAAAGGTGGTACTTGCATCCTCCCACAACTACATCAAACTTACAACTAACCTACAGAACAGGCATTATTCAGAACCACCTAAAATCTAGCTAAACGGAAGTCCTACCACTAAGGATATAAAGAAGAAACCACATTGAGATTGGAGAGGCAGAGAAATGGAATGGGCGGGTCTTACGCCCATGTGTGGAGAATAAAAATCAGGAGGGATATCTCAGGTGCAGAGGCCCCCCTGAGGAGTGAAGGGTCCCAGCCTCAGGGTTTCAGGGTCAAGAAGTCACCATAACTGCTGTCTGTGAAAACCAATGGGTATTGAAGTTGAGTGAGACAGGGCTTCTGGAGTCCGAGGTGTTCCCTTTAAAGGGCCCAAGCATGAACTTACCCAAATTCACTTGCTCAGAGCTTCACTACTGGAACAGCAGCTTAAAAGGCACCAGGGACACATAGGAAGGACCTAAATTGTCTGGCATCAGGGAGAGAGCTATAGGGACAGCTTTCTCCCAGACAGAAGTGGTAGCAGAGACCGTTGTTTCTTTTCTGAGCCCTTTCACACAGGGCTGGCAGGTGGGTGCCATATCTGAGTCTCTATCACCTGGGGCACATGGTTCACCCCACCCTGGTGATTCCCTGAGACCTCACCCCACCCATCTTGCAGGCCCATCCAAGCTATTTCCAGTGGCTTTTCCAAACGAGTGGCCTGTCTTGGCCCATGCTTCAGACTTTCCTAAAATCTCTCAAACAAGCAGCATCTGGCCTCAGCAAAGCCCATAACTCTCATTAAGTGGCCCTGTAACCACACAGAAACCTTATTTTCTTTAATTTGGTTTTTAAAAAAATTTTTTTTTTTCATTTTTAGAGAGAGGGGAAAGGGAGGAAGAAAGAGAGGGAAAGAAACATCAACCGGTTGCCTCTCGCACATTCCCTCTTGGGGACTTGGCCTGCAGCCTAGGCAAGTGCCCTGATTGGAAGTTGAACTGGGGAACTGGTTCTCAGGCCTGGGCTCAACCCACCGAGCCACACCAGCCAGAGCTACTCTGTCCTTTTATTTACTTATTTATTCTTTCCTTTAACTCAAACTGGCCTCACCCAGCACCCCGACTCTTCACTTCCCTCTCCTGTGCTTAATTATTAAGCCTTCAGGACAATGAGGTTCTGGAGAGCATCCAGTAATCTCAGGAACAAGGTCCTGAGTCTATTGACAACTGAGACAACATTTTCAATCAAACTAAACATAACATCTTGGCCTCAGTTGTTTTTTTAGCTCTGGCCTCCAGAAAGCAGAAAAATCCCACAGGCAAACTCCTTGAGAAACTGGACAGAACAACTCCATGAGTGATCTCAGGACTAAGTGCAATGATCAAATACCCCCCTGCCCTGGCACCAACCAATCAATAGAGACCATGACCCTAACTCTATTAGTCACCATGATTAATGAATTTTTTCCCTATATATACCATCCCCTGGAAGCCACGGGGAGCCTGATCTTTAAGCATTAGCTACCTGTGGCTCTGGGTATGGTGCCATCTTCTTAATAAATCCTTACTTGCTTGGCTGAAAACTCCTGTTTGTGTTTTACTGGGCTGTGATGTATGCAAACTAACCCCCTTCAGTCCAGTAACAGCCCCAGGCCTGGCACTAGTGACAGCCAGCCTTGGTTCACAGCTTGGTCTCTCCTGGGCACCTCCAAGTCCAGCACAAGCAGTAGCCATATGAAGATCACTTTGTTGCTCATGCTGGGTGGACCCAGGCAGAACACAGGCAGCAGGTGAACTTGGCCTGCACTACCTCCTGGTAGGCCACAAGCCAGCGAACCTGGTGGACAGCTTCAGACCACATTAAAGTACCACCCTACCCACTCCACAAGTGACACACCCAAGGGATGGACTCAGTGGGCACCAGAGCCCTGCTGAAGTAAGTCCTGCTTTGTAGGGTGGGCTCCTACACAGCTGATTCTCCACAGTGGTCACAGTCAGTCCTTGTAGTGGCTGAGCCAGGGGGTAAATTCCTCCCATTGACATGCCAACAACAATGAAGGCTCAAGTAAAACAGGAGGGTGTATGCAGCCCACATGGGAGGGTGTACCTGGAGTGTTCAGCTTGGGTGAATGGAAGAGCTGTGCCACTGGACCCTACAATACACCTACTACCTCAGGCCACTCTACCAAGACTAGGAGACATGGAAGCTCTACCTAAACACAGAAACCTATGGAAGCAGCCAAATGAGGAGACAAAAAGAAACATGTCCTGAATGAAACAACAGAACAAAACTCCAGAAATAGGGCTAAACAAAATGGGGCCAAGCAATTTACCAGATACAGAGTTCAAAACACTGGTTATAAGGATAATCAGTGAACTTACGGGAAGAGCGAATGAGCCTAGTGAGAACTTCAACAGCATAAAAAGGGACATGAAAACCATAAAAAAAGAACCAGTCATATATGAAGGATACACTAACTGAAATGAAGAATAATTTACAGGGAATCAATAGTAGAGTAGATGAAGCTGAGACTCAAATCAGCAATTTGGAATATGAGGAAGCAAAAAACAGCCAATCAGGAAAGAAAAAGAAAAAAGAAGATAATATAAGTGTCCTCTGGGACAACTTCAAGCATACCAACATTCAGATCATGGGGAAGCTGGAAGGAGAAGAAAGAGAGTAAGGAATTGAAAGCCTATTTGAAAATAATGATAGAAAACTTTCCTAACCTGGTGAAGAAAATAGTCATGCAAGTCCAGGAAGTGCAGACAATCCCAAACAAGATGAACCCAAAGAGGCTCCCACCAAGACACATCGTAATTAAAATGTAAAAGGTTAAAGACAAAGAGAATCTTAAAAGCAGCAAGAGAAAACCAGTCAGTTACCTACAAGGGAGCTCCCATAAGACTATCAGCTGATTTCTCAACAGAATCTTCAGGCTAGAAGGGATTGGCAAGAAATATTCAAAGTGATGAAAAATAAGGACCTACAACCAAGATTATACTACCCAGCAAAGCTATCACTTAGAATCAAAGGACATATAAAGAGCTTCCCAGACAAGAAAAAGCTAAAGGACTTCATCACCACAAAGCCAGTATTACATGAAATGTTAAAGGGCCTTCTTTTAAAAAAGATAAAAAATATGAAAAATAAAATGGCAATAAATATATATCAACAATTGAATCTTAAAAAAACCAACAAAATTAATGAACCAGTAGAACAGAAACACATAGATACAAAGAATGTTTTGACAGTTGTCAGATGGGAGGGTTGGAGCGATTGGTGTAAAAGGTGAAGTGATTAAGAAGTACAGTTGATAGTTACAGAATAGTCATGAGGATGTAAAGTACAGCATAGGATATATAGTCAACGATATTCTAATAACTGTGTATGATGTTGGATGCTAGATTTATCAGGGTAATCACTTAGCAAGTTATGTGAGAGCTATCTAGAAACAGTCCAGCCATTTTAATATAACAAGAATGATTTGCACGACATTGATGTAACCTGGCAGTGAAGGAGAGTGAACTGGAATGTGCATGTGTGAACAATGACGACTTCACTCTACTAGTCAGTGGGGGCGGTGGATGCCACTGAGTGAGCATGTGTACTGTGTGGCCATTACATTCAAAATGACTGAGCAAGGAAAACAATGAACCTCCATCAAATTTTGTGTTAGGCTTGAACATTTCTCCATGGAAACTATTTGGATGATTCAGAAGGCAGCAGCTATGGGCACCTGGTAACTGGCAGCTTCATCATGACAATGCACTGCTCAAATATCACCTCTCATGCAGTTTTTTGGTGAACCACCAAATCACCCAGTTGATTCAGCCTCCCTATAGCCCAGATCTGGCACCCTTCAACTTCTGGCTTTTCCCCAAACTAAAAGCACCTTTGAAAGGGAAGAGATTTCAGACTGTTGATGAGATTCAGAAAAATATGAAGGGGGAGCTGATGGCCATTAGGAGAACTGTGTGGGGTCCCAACATGCCTACTTTGAAAGGGACTGAGTCATCATTGTCCTATGTACAATGTTTCTTGTATCTTGTGTCTTCTTAAATAAATGTCTCTATTTTTCATGGGCCTAATCACTGGATTGCACTCCTGAAACTAATATAATATTGTATATCACCTGTAATTGAAATATAAAAAATGATTTTAAGGGAAAAAAGGATATGAACAATTTTGAGCATGTTCAGAAGAGAACTACCAGTAGGATCAAGGAACTCAGAATTCATAAAAGTAGACTTGATGAGACTGGGACATTTCTATTTCTCTAAGAAGCAGAAAAGATTTTTTGAATGCAGGAGGGGATTGGCCAAAGGGTAATTATAATCACCTAAAATTACGAGAGTCTTATAGAAGTTTAGGCCAAGTGAAAAAAGTTATTGAACTTTAAAAAAACAAAACAAAAATAAGCCCTGGCTGGTGTGGCTTAGTGGATTGAGTGTCTGCCTGTGAATCAAAGGGCTGCTGGTTCGCTTCCCAGTCTAGGGCACATGCTTGGGTTGCAGGCCAGGTCCCCAGTAGGGGGCACACAAGAGGCAACCACACTTTGATGTTTCTCTCCCTCTCTTTCTCCTTCCCTTCTCCTCTCTAAAAATAAATAAATAAAATCTTAAAATAAATAAATAAATAAAGACCCTGGCTGGTGTAGCACAGTGGATTGAGCATCGGCCTGAGAACCAAAGGGTCACTGGTTCCATTCCCCAGTCAGGGCACATGTCTGTGTTGTGGGCCAGGCCTCCAGTAGGGAGCGCGTGAGAGGCAACCACACATTGATGTTTCTCTCCCTCTCTTCCCCTCTGTCTAAAAATAAAATAAATAAAATGTTTTAAAAAAACCATTATACTTTTCCAATTTAACTCAAACAGGAAAGTATGGATAGAATGAAATTTGTAAAGCTTAAGAAAGTTAGTCCCTTTCTCAAACACTGTAGTCTTAATCTGATGCAGTGTATTACTCACGCTGACTGTGAATGTAGCCAATAGACTCTAAGATGGCCCTGCATGATCCATGCCTCTTGGTTTTCACATCCTCTGTGACCTCCTCCTTTAGAGTGTGAGCAGAACCTGTGATTTAATTCTCACCAATAGAACATTATGTCACAGCAAAGGTGACAGGATGTATATGATTATGTCATATAGGACTGTAACATCTGTCTGGTGAGAAGACTCTCTCCCTTGCTGGCTTTGAGGAAACAAGTGACCATGTTGTCAAAGTGCATGAGCCAAAGAACTGAGGATAGCCTCTGGCCAGCAGCCAACAAAAAAACGAGGTCCTCAGTATGATGACCCACAAGGAACTAAATGCTACATACGCCACATGAGCTTGCAAGGGATTCTTCCCCAGCCAAGCTTCGAATGAAACTAAAACCTTGAACGCCATCTTGATTACAGCCTTATGAGATCCTGAAGCTGAGGACCCAGCAATGTTGTACCCAGACTCCTGGCCCACAGAAATTCTGAGGTAATACATGTGTGTTGTTTTAAGCTGCTAAATTTGTGGTATTGTTGTTACACAGCAATAGGTTATTAATGCAGTGAGTATATTAAACATATATACATATGTAAAGTTGTGTTTTCATATTAGAGGTTTTGGGATGACTACATATACACATACATAGAAATGCAAGGCAGATGCTCAAATATTTAGAAAGGGAAAGAGTATGCTGTAAGAAATTTAGAAAATGTAGTCAAGAAAAGAATAATCTAAAAAAACTTCACATTCCTCACAACAATCAATTCAAGATGGAACAAAGACTTAGTATGAAGAATACAACTATAAAGTATTAAGCAAAATCATGAAGGTATTTTTATTATCTTGTAGACGAGAAGGTCATTCTAAGCATGTTAGGAAAACCAGAAATTATAAAATTAAAGAGGTTAAGTTTATATCATAGAATTTACTAACTTCTGTAAAGGGGAAATATAAGTAAGATTAAAAGGGTAACAAAATGAGCCCTGGCTGGGTAGTTAAGTTGGTTAGAGTGTTGTGCCCATATGCCAAAGTTGCAGGTTTGATCCCTGGTCAGGGCACATATAAGACTCAACCAATAAATGGATAAATAAGTGGAACAACAAATGATGTCACTGTCTAAAATCAGTGAATAAAAAAAAATTTTAAAGAAAATTTTATTTTTAAAAAAGACCTAACAAAGTGGTCAAAAATTTGCAATACAAGACAAAGAAATAATGTCTTCAATATACATAGTTCTTAAAAATCAAGATTCCACTTAATGTAAAACTGTATGGTCACTAAAAACAATATAAATCTAAAAACAATATATATCTATCATCATTTCCTTATACAAAATGTTCTCATTAAGTAAAAAAAAAGCAAGACAGAAGTACATAGCCCTGGCTGGTGTGGCTGAGTGGATTGACTGTTGGCCTGTGAACCAAAAGGTCACTGGTTTGATATCTGTTCAGGGCACATGCCTGAGTTGCAAGCCAGGACCCTAGCTGGGGATGTGCAAGAGGCAACTGATTGATGTATCTCTCTTACATTGCTGTTTCTCTCCCTCTCTTTCAACCTCCCTTCCCCTCTCTCTAAATAAATAAAATCTTTAAAAAAAAATACCTGAGACAAACTCCCTCCTTTAAAAAAAAAGATGTAGCATGTGACTTCATGTATGTACATATTTGTATATATCCATACATAAGTATATAGATAGCTGTCTGATAGAAAATTTGGTTAAATCTAAACAATAGTCATTTTTGGGGTGAGGGTGTTTCATTTATTTCTTCTTTTTAGTATTTTTAAGCAAATGTGTATGTACTGTTGAAAAGAAAAGTAAAAAATATATTTTCCCCCAAAAGATTTGTAAATATTAGTGTATTTATAAAGCAAAAATTTCTTTTTGGCAGAGAAGTTTGTCAGATAGCAAAACATCTAGTGAAAAGAACTTCAATCTGAAAGCCTTTATAAAAATAACTTTACAAATGGGGTTAACACCAATACATCACAATCATTTCTGGAGACTACATCATCTCGGAAGAACACTCCTGAGATAACTTCCATTGCTGATAATTTATGAGCCAAAGGGAAGAAAGCAGACTAGAGGTGTTTTAAAATACCTTGGGGATAGAGTCAAATACTAAAAGGGATAAAGGAGAAACTCCATTGTCAAATTAATAATCTTGAATGACGGTTGTACATAGGATGGTGCTGGCGCAGGTGGGAGGCGCAAATGTGAAAATATGCGAAACAGCTCTTAAAAATCATTAAGATTCCTTATAATGTGTTTAGAACTGTGGTTCTAAGAATCCAAATGCTTGGGACTAGGAAAGGCAAATCAATAAAGACGAAAGTAAATTCATGGCTGGTTAGGGTTGGGACTGGAAACAGGGAGTGGCTATGAATGGGCATAAAGTTTCTTTTGGGGGTGATGGAAAAACATTTTAAAGTTAGAAGTGATGATGGTGGCACACTTCTGTGAGTTTACTAAAAATCATTGACTCATACATTAAAAAGAGTGAATTTTATATTATACCTCAATAAAGCAGCTCAGAAAAATACTGGTGCTTGGGCTCCACTCTGAGGTATTCTGATTCAATTGGTCTGGGGTAGGAGTACTAGCTAGGATGGTTTTTCAAGTCTCCAGATGACTCTAATGTGCCACCAGGGCTGAGAACCATCAGTGCAAGTATATGAAAACACTTTACAAAATTACTTTTATGTTACTATGACCAGGTTCTTTGAGATAGAGAATGTGCAGAGTTTTGGACCACATTTTGTTGCCACAATACATCTCCAACTGTACAAATGGAATGCTAGTTATCTTGTTGGGGTGACTATATTAGACATTTAGTTCTACCTTTATAATTGTAACTTGAGGGACCTCTGGCCAAGATGGAGGCATAGGTAGATACACTTTGTCTCTTTGTACAACCAAAAGAAGGACAACAACAAATTTAAAAACAAAAAATAACCAGAACTGCCAGAAAATTGAACTGTATGGAACTCTGACAACCAAGGAGTTAAAGAAGAAACTTTCACCCAGACTAGTAGGAGGGGCAGAGACAGGCAGTCAGGGTGGAGAGGACTGGTGGCAAGGCTGCGGGGGCAGACCCGGCAGTCCCACATTTGTGTGTGGATAAACTGGGAGGGACGACTGGGGAGTGAGAGAGACTGTGCAACCCAGGGTTCCTGTGCAGGAAAAGCAAGCCTCAAAACCTCTACCATAAAAACCTGTGGGGTTTATGGCAGTGGGAGAAACTGCCAGTCTCATGAGAGAGTAATTTGAGAGACCCACAGGGTCCTAGAACATAGATGAACCCACCCACCCAGGAATCAGCACCAGAAGGTCCCAATTTGCTTGTGGGTAGCAGGGGAAGTGACTGAAAACCAGCCAAGAGCCAAGCAAGGGGTCTTGTTCCATCTCCAACCCCTCCCCCACATACAGCACCACAAGGCAGTGACAAGGATTGCCCCATCCTGGCAAATACCTAAGCCTCAGCCCTTCACAACATAATAGGCTCGCTGAGACAAAATGCATACATACATACATATATCCCTCAAATGAAAGAACAGGTCAAAGCTCTGAAAACAGAGCTAAGCAATGAAGAGATAGCCAACCCAACAGATGCAGAGTTCAAAACACTGGTAATTGGGATGATCACAGAATTGGTGCAGTGTGGTCAAAAAATGGAGGAAAAAGTGAAGGCTATGCAAAGTGAAATAAAGCAAAATATACAGGGAACCAACACTCAAGGGAAGGAAGCTGGGGCTCAAATCAATGATTTGGAGCAGAAAGAAGAAAGAAACATCCCACCAAAACAGAATGAAGAAATAAGAATTAAAAAAAAGAAAATGAGGAGAGGCTTAGAAGACTCTGGGACAACTTTAAACTCTCCAGCATCTGAACCATAGGGGGGCCAGAAGGAGAAGAGGAAGAGCAAGACATTGTAAACTTATTTGAAAAAATAATGAAGGACTTCGCCAATGTGGCAAAGGAAACAGACTTCCAGGAAGTCCAGGAAGCTCAGAGAGTCCCAAAGACGTTGGACCCAAGGAAGCACACACCAAGGCACATCATCATTACATTAGCCAAGATTAAGGATAAGGAGAGAATATTAAACACAGCAAGAGAAAAGGAGACAGTTACCTGCAAAGGAGTTTCCATAACACTGTCTGCTGATTTCTCCAAAGAAACCTTACAGGCAAGAAGGGGCTGGAAAGAAGTATTCAAAGTCATGAAAGCCAAGGACCTACATGCAAGAATACTCTATCCGGCAAAGCTATCATTCAGAATAGAAGGGCAGATGAAGTGGTTCCCAGATGACATAAAGTTAAAGAAGTTCATCATCACCAAGTCCTTATTACATGAAATGTTGAAGGGACTTATCTAAGAAAAAGATGAAAACTATGAACAGTAAAATGACAACAAACTCACAACTATCAACAACAGAACCTAAAAAAATAAAAACACAAACAAACTAAGCAAACTGCTAGAACAGGAACAGAATCACGGAAACGATCATGTGGAGGGTTATCATTGGGGAGGGGGAGGGTGAAGAATGGGGAAAAAGGTACAGGGAATAAGAAGCATAAATGGTAGGTACAAAATAGACAGGGGGAGGTTAAGAATAGTATAGCCAAGGGAGAAGCCAAAGAACTTACATGTATGATCCACAGACATGAACTAAGGGTGGGAATGCTGGTGGGAGGGGTGGTGTGGGGAGGAGGAGAATAAAGGGGAGGCAAAAAATGGGACAACTCTAATAGCATAATCAACATAAAATATATTAAAAAATAAAATTGTAACTTGAAAGCTAAAAAGATGTTCTGAATATATATTTAGGATAGATATTAAGTTGAAGTTTGTTCAACTAAATCCAATGAGTTTGAGTTTGAAGTTACTCAAAGTCTTGGCACGTGAGAAAGAATTAATATTAAACCAGAAGATTGAAGGTGAGGGGTGTGGAGGTGAAATAATGGTTATCATCAAGTATTAAAAGGCTGCAGAGGAAGTTGAACTAATTTTTCATATCCTTAAAAGAACCAGTATTGGTGTATGAGGCTACAGGAAGATGGATTTCAGTTCTTTGTAAGGTTAGATCTTTATAATAATCTTGTTCTAGGCATTGTGTTAGATCCTTAAAATATAAATGCAGTGACTCTCATACAAACTAGTGATTCTCACACTAGAGCATGCATCACAATCACCTGGAGGGCTTGTTAAAATAGAAGGTGTTGGGCCACCCTGGAGGTTCTACTTCATGATGTCTGCGGTAGGGCCCAAGAATCTGCATTTTTAACAAATTCCTAGGTGCTGCTGATGCTGCTAATCCAGAGACCATGCTCTGAGAACCATAGTATTTGTGATCTAACTGATATCAGAGCTCCATGAAAGAGTGTTTAAATCAGATTAGGAGTGATTTGAAAGTTTTGGGGAAGAGTTTTGGGGGTGAGCAGAGTTTTGAAGAATAAGGAGGTTGTAAGAAAAAAGTAGGTGATTGCATGACAATGCAAACACAGCAAATAATAAATCGAGAGGGACAATATATAGGAAGGAACAAAGACATGAAACATCATTCAAGTTATTGAATGTTTACTGTATGCAGCGTATTGTTCTAGTTGCTGGGTATAGAAATAAAGGAAACAAAGCCCCTACCATCATAGAACTTAAAAAACCAACATATCACATATTTCAAAGTCCCACGAGGAGTAGAACTAACTTGTGAGAGAGAAACAAGAGGGCCGCTAAGGAGTTAGTTGACATCTCAAGAATGAGAGAGCCAGGAGAGTATTCCAGAACAGCCTAGCCTGTGTAAGAAAACAAAAATCTATGTGTTTGAAACCGTGACTGAGGGTGTGAGTGGAAGCAGATGAGCCTAGAAAGGTAAACAGGGGGCAGATACCATAGGAAAATGTATGAGAAGATTCGCTCTTGAACTAACACATCACAATGGGAAAAAGGGGATAGAGATAAAAGATAAGAAAGATGAAACCAAAAGGATTTCATGACCAGAAAGAATATTGCATGGTCCACAGGTTTTTGGCTTGAGCAACTAGCTATTCTTTTGGATAGGGAATAAAGACAAAGACACTGCTTTGGGAGTGCAAGAAAGTACTTCTGGCTTTTGAGCAAATGAGTTTGGAGTGATCAAAACAAATACAAATGGAAATGTCTCCCAGGTAGCTGATTACCACCTGAAAAGTGGCAACTGGAAGTGGACTAGTGCATCCAAGGAGGGTATATAAAAAAGAACCTCTAATGACACCATTTTAAGGAGGTAAACATAAAAGGAGACTGATGAAAGAGCAGCTAAAGAGAAGAAAAATTAGGAAAACATAGTGGCCAAGAAGCCAGTGGAGCAGTTTTTAAAAGGAAGAGAATCATGTCAAATGCTGAAGAAGTCAAGAAAGAACTGATGTGTCTACTGGGTTTAGCAATATGTAGTTAGTTGGTGACTTTAGCAAGAGTAATTTCAGTGGAACATTGATGGTAGAATCAAGATTACAACAGATTAAGGAGTGACTTGAAAGCAGAGAGAATAAATGGGGCTTGGCTATCAAGGAAATTAGAAAGAGAGCAGAAGACAGAATACAGGTTCAAGGGAGAATATTAATATGGGAGACTCTAGCAAGTTTATATGTTAAATGAGGATGAGAGGAGACACTGAAGATAAAGAAGAGACAGACTGACAGTCCTCTAAGGCAGTGGTCCCCAACCTTTTTGACACCAGGGACCAGTTTTATGGAAGACAATTTCTCCATGGATCGGGGGGTGGGGAAGATGATTTTGGGGTGATTCAAGCGCATTACATTCGAACTCACCTCCCGCTGTGCAGCCGGTTCCTAACAGGCACAGACTGGCAGCTGTCTGTGGCCCAGGGGATGGGGACCCCTGCTCTAAGCACTTAAGGTGGGATGGGATTCACTGACTTGCTCATTTGTTTATACATTCGGTGTTGGTCAGAGGACACACACCTCTTCAGAGGCAGATGAGGATGCTGATGGTAGAGGTGACTAGGGAAGCTTAGAGCTCTCCTGTCAGCTTCACTTTCCTCAGTGTTAGGAGGGGAGGCCTCTGCTGAGGGAACACAGATGAAGTAGGATCTCTCATCCTACTGAGAGATGGTAGGATGGGGATTTAAGAAGAAATGAAAGTCTGAAATAGGCTTTAAGAATGGAAGAGGCTGTTGGAACCACTGGGGCTGCTGAACTGCTTTGAGAGCCTGCCTATTTGAGTCAGTTTGTGGTGCTGTGAATCAATGGTGTGGGGTTAGTGGTATTCAGCAGCCCGTGAGAGCAAAGAAGGCATATGGTTAAAATGACCCAAGGACACGGTTCTGCACGGGTAGGGAAACAACTGGCCACTGGTGAGTCTATACCAAATGGAGAAGAAAGGGGGAAAAGCCAAAGTGAACTGACAGAAAAAAAATGATTAAGGAAGTAGAAGTTTTTTTAAAAAAATCTTCACCTCAGGATATATTTATTGATTTTAGAGAGGAAGAGAAACATCGACTGGAGGCCATTGCTTCCTGTACATGTCCTGAACCCACAACCTAAGTATGTGCCCTGACCAGGGATTGAACCTACAAACTTTTGGTGTACGAGATGACGCTCCTACTGAGCCACCTGGCCAGGGTAGAAGAAGAGGTTTCTTGAGGTCAGAGCAATTATCTGAGAGGGAGAGCTGCCCTGGCCAGGTGGCTCAGTTTGTTGGAGCACCGTCCCCTACACCAAATGTCGTGGGTTTAATCCCTGGTCAGGGTACATATCTAGGTTGTGGGTTTAATCCCTAGTGGGGACAAGTGCAGGAGGCAAGTGATCAAGGTTTGTCATATCAATGTCTCTCTTTCCCTTCCTCTCTAAAATCAATAAACATATCCTCAGGCAGGAATTAAAAAAAAAAGTACGAATAGAATCTTAAAGTTTAACATTTCAGAAATAAGATTTTGACAGAGTCAAAGCTATGGCTTGAAATTTGTTGGCTAACTGGTGTGAAAAGGATTTTTTAAAGTGGAGATCAAGAAAACGTAGTCACGTGGCCCAGAATGATAGAAGGCCTAGCGGTAAACATGCCCATGAACCATCAAAGTCCTCAACAAATGTAATGAGATGACAGTGATTAGGATACATGGTACTGCTGAATAGCAGAGGCCTCGAAGTGCGGCAATGGAACTCAGGAATACAGGGGCAATGGCTTCTGTAATCCATTCATTCACACTTCGTAGTAGTAAAGGGAGAAAATAACCAGCCTCCACTTGAAATAATCCTGAGAGAATTGTGGCTGAGAGACAGATTCCAGTTAATGAAAAAGGGGGAAACTTTATAAGGGAATAGGGAAGTGAGGTCTTTATAATGCAAATACTTGGCAGAAAGCTCAGCAACGGGGAAATGAATTGATAGCAGGATATTGGAATGAGGAGAGAGGACTTCACTGGACAGGCTTCTAGGTGGCTGCAATGAATTACAGAGAGGGGAAGCAAAGTGAATTTAACCATCCTCTTTTCCAATGAGAACTCTGGAGTGAATGTTACAAAATAAACAGAAGCACAGAGCATTGACCAAGGCTAGATGTGCTTGAACTCTTCTGGGTTCCGATAAAATATTAGTGACAACCTGATTTGGGTCTCAACAATGCTAAGCCCCCAAGTAGAGAAAATGGCAGGGTTAGGCCAGGAAGACTAAAGTTGCCAGTGTGCAGGTGGCCTACCTGTCTCAGCAGGGTGCATCCTAGTATGGAAATGGGCCTATGCTTTGGGCCAGGGAAAAGATTATGAGGGCCAGGTCAATTCAAGGGGGAGTCTCATAGTTAGGTCTGTGAAAATGTCTTTGACACTCTCATCTTTCCTCCAGAGTTTGGCACTGAATAGACTGGTTCGATGCCAGTCATGGGGAATACATGAAAGTGCTTCATGAACTGCACAACTCAAACCCAAGTGAAGGTGAGATAATGCATAAGCTCTAATATGAATGTTAATGACCAATACTTAACTTTTCTCAAAAGAGACTAAATATTCAACATAAGGTGCATGTACCTCTTCAGGAGTACTGAACAGCTTTTTCTACATTAAATGGAGATTTGGACCACATGTCCAAAATCCATCTATAGCTTATTCTTTATTTTTCCTTAAAGATTTTATATATTTATTTTTAGAGGCAGGAAGGGAGAGAAGCATCAATGTGTGGTTGCCTCTCGCACATCCCCAACTGGGGACCTGGCCTGCAACCCAGGCATATGCCCTGACTGGGGATCGAACTCGTGATCCTTTGGTTTGCAGGCCACAACTCAATCCACTGAGCCACACCAGCCAGGGCTATATCTTACTCTTTAAATTCTATAAATTTTGAGTAAGAAACATCCTTAAAATTCATCATCTATGTTTTACCCCCTTTCAAGGAGAGGGACTGTAACTTAAATGTCTTTGTATCCACATGAACCCACACATGGAGAAAATGACTCGAAAAAGCTAAGTAACTAACATAAGGTCATAGAAAGATAAAACCCAGATTGCCTGATTTCTAAGTCCAGTGTTCTTTACCTGATGTCCTCATCTGGGCTTTTGAATGATTTTTTCTTTTTTAACTACAAAGAATTCTGACTTCACCCATATGTCCCTTACAACTCATCAGAGTTGCTTAATACACGCTTCATCAGCCAGCATCATCAAGCAATTCTTAAAGCTTCTCATGGTGCCTTTCCTTTCCATTACCAAGATATACAAGCTAGCTCCAAACACAAGGTTACAGAAAATCCTTGCCTTGGAATTTCATGGAACTTTACTGTATGAGAATATTAAATTATAAAAACCACTCTAAGTTTATTCACATAATATAGTATTTGACTATATTCTTTGTATTGTTCTTTACTTGTATCATATGCGACTTCCCAATTAATGGCTAACCTTTGCATAAAGAGATTCTGGACCTCCAATTTATTGGTATCAACTACAGTGCCAACGCCGCAGAAATGCTTGATCTAAACTAGGAGGATCCCAAACAATTTTTAAAAACAAAAGAATGTGTTACCTTATGAAATTTCAGGTGTCTTCCTTTGTGGGTAAGAAAATTCTTTTCCAAATTAAGAGATAACCAGACTTTTTCCTCCTCTGCCCACCAGTTCTCCCCAGCACACACATACAGTTACACACTTCATGCCTGAGGCCAGCTTCATTGCAAGCAAACCTTAACATTTTCAGCAATGGTTGGATGGTCTGGTAAAAGTGTGATTTACTTCTCTCAAGTAAGTTTTAAGCATTAGGAGGCCAAAGGAAAGTACAGTTGACCTTTCAAACACTCTGGGGTTAGAGGTGCGTATCCCCCACGCAGCTGAAAATCTACATATAACTTTTGACTCCCCCAAAACTTAACTATTAATGGCTTGAAGTTGACTGGAAGCTTTACTGATAACATAAATGGTCAAGTAATGCATACTGTGTGTGTTACACGTATTAGATACTGTATCCTTAAGAGTAAAGCTTGAAAGAAGAAACTGTTAAGAAAATGTAAGGAAAATACATTTGCAGTACTTACTGGGGGAAAAAAAAACCCTGCATGTAAGTAGACCCGTATAGTTCAAACCAGTGTTGTTCAATAGTCAACTGTATTTCATTTTCCAAATTACTGGTTTTCTGTGAATGAAAAAATTGCTCAGGAACCAAAAGTGGGGAAATGTTTGTTGGTCATCACTTGATTCTTACTGAAAACAGAGGTGAAATCTTCTGGAATCACTTCTCTAACTTCACACTTTCTGACAACACTCTTCTCAGCAATGTAGTGGGTTGATGACATTACTGATCAAATTATTTGAGGTCAGTTCTTTATTTTAGAGAGAGCAAATGCAATATGAGAAACTGCTTTGGCACAGGTAAAAAGTGGCTTTCATATACTTGCTAGATTTCCTCAGGATCATTAATAACTCATTACCAAAATCTGCCTTCATTCGGTTACCAGAGCTGCCACCAATGTAAATGAGTGGGGGGAACCTGAGCACACACAAAAATGTTCTTTATTTTTTAGATGTAATGCAAATAACCATATCTAATATTCTTTCAGAAAACAAAAAATGTAAAACATGCTCAAAAAAAGAATAAATCAGGTTATACTTTTCATAAGGCACCACCAAAAATCCCTGGTAAATTAGAATACATATTATATTTAAGTGTCTCACTAGCAGGTGGATAAATATGTAATAATCATCAACGAGGGTCCTGAGGTTTACAAAAGACATTCCTGTTTAGACATCTTGGAGTACTGCAAAAGTAATAAGCAGGATTTATCTTTAAAAATCCGTCCTAACCTTTCCCAGTGCACATCATTTGTTGCATAGTGGTGGCTGGATATGATTCAAGCCAAGAGAAGACTGCAATTCCAAAATTTATCACTATCCTTTCCTTCTCATGCTGTGAAGACCAACTGGAACGTCCACATCCAAAAATTAGTAATACACTTTAATTTAAAAAAAAAAGGGGGACAGCAAATCAATTGCCTGCTTTTTGAAATTTATACTTAAGGGCCTACTGCAAAAGTAACTTACTACACACCTGTTTATATAGAAACCTTTATTGAACCTGGTTAAACGTGGGACTTGAATAGTTTAATTTTTCCACAATTTACAATTTTCAAATCCCACTCCAAATTATCACTTTTTCTCCTTTAAAAAGTGGATAATTTCACTCTTTAGAAGAAGGGCTTTCTCAATTTTTCCTTTCATCTCCTCCTATTTTAAATACTGGCTGATGTCTACACAAATGAGTATAGAACCAAAATATTGACAAGCAGGGAGTTTTTTTGACATGCACCAAATTGCACCCAGAATCTAAAAATTAAGAAAAACAATTTCTTGGACACTTGCTAAAGACAAAAGCAGAGAACAAAAGTGAAGCACAGGAAAAATCACTGTAATATTACAAGTCTAATATTAAAGTTATTGTGAGGAATCAGATTTAATGTTTGCCTTTTCAATTATTCAAAGTATGATATATAGTCATCTGTAACTTTATTGAGGCACACATTTGAACCATGCAGTGCAAAGCTGGTCTGCAGTAACTTAATTTACATCTCAACATGGCTTTGTTGCAGTAACTATCAAAGTGAAATACACATTTGTGAGAAGAAAATGCCCTTTCTACCCTCAACAAGAAACACTATCAATGCTTTAGTTGTACTTGTAAACTTGGGTTTGCATAGTTCTAATGACCCACCCTTTGAGACTATCAAGGCCCTAAAATTTTTTTCATTTTTCGTTCTATAACCTTTGCCAAAATAGTTTATAATGAAGGTAGTAAGAAATACCTTTGAAAGAATTAACATATAAATTAAAATACCAATGGTGAAGAATTACAACTTTGAGGAGCTAGAAAGGGTAAAGAAACATTTTAAATAATTTTAATATAAAATGTTACAATACTGAAGAATGGAGTTAAGCTGTAAATAATAATCCTCTCTAACTGAAAACAATGCTTTGTGTTAGAGCATCAGCATTTCTTTAAATAGACAAATCTTAGTCCATTAATTCCAAAACTGATTTGTATATGTTAACGTTTCTTTCTTTGTCTCTCTTAAAAACATTAATTTCGCCTGTTCTTCTCAGCCTTGGTCTAAATTAATGGCCAAGAGTCAGGTCAAATCCTCTGAGACTTTCAAATAAATGCAGAAAAACTCACAGTATCTATTAAACAAGATATGTAAGTTTCAAAATGTCAGAAGGAAAACAGGAGCTATTTTTTCATGGTTGGAGACTGCCCTCATTTTTGTCTCAGGTCTCCAGCAGGCAAGGGCCATGTTAAGAACATAAAGCATTCCTTAAACAGCTACTCATATCCATCTACCATGCTCCAAGAAGCAGAGCACCTTAGTTATCTTTCTTAGCATCCTCATGCCCCTCCACTGATAGCTGAGTAGTTAATGGGTGACTAGGAAGGAAAAACAGGGTATTTTAAAATGTATTCCAAACAGCCATCACTTAAAATTGCATTCAATTTTTAACCCACAAGTATTTGAAGATTTTTACAGAGAAGACCAAAAGGCAAAAAATACTGTGCTTTCTTTTATAACATCAACCAAATAAAATTCTTTAATAATATCTTTATATAGTTTGGCAAAATGAAAACTCATGAAATTGGGTAACTAGTCAGCTTGCAATATCCACTGAAATCTTAAATCACACACACACTTGAGATGAGGTTCTCAAGACATGCACAGCAATACTTATGAACCTCTAAACAGGTCAAAACACTCAAAATGTGATATATTAAAGGAAGAGTGATTGAAAAATTGGTAGTCTGAACCACAGAGAACACATTTACAAAAACTGAATTTTATAGAAAAGCTTTTGTTTTTGTTTTTTTTTGTAAGATGCCTTTTGAGTTAAACCTCATACCCACTCAAACTGTGACTGGACAGTACATTGCACTTCTAGTTACTAGAAGACATTTCTTTCAAACAAATTGGGGCAAAGTGGGAAGGAGACTAGAAGCTATTCTTTAGGTCCACCCTGCTCCCTTTAAAAGTAAAACTGATGAATTTAAGTCAAACGACAGATTTTTAACCCAAAGAAAGGAACACAGAATACTAAAGACAAAATACTATTTTTGGTTAGTTTCTTTTTCTTTGAAAAAAAAAAGTTAGTCCCCTTCTATTAAGAATTTCCACACAGCTTACCTAACACCTTAACAACAACAGAGAACACAACAGGAAGGAAGAGGACACAGCACCATAGTTTCAAACGTTCACATACAAAAACAAAACAAAACAGCCATCATAGATACAGTAAGACCAAGTTTCCCAACAGACAGGGACAAGACCCAATGCACAAAGGAAATATAATTATTTATTTAAACAAAAACAAGATGGAAGATCTGGTTAGGCCAGGATGGAGAAGGAAGTGCTAACTCCTTGTATTACAAGGAGGAATGGGATTTCTTTATTAAAAAGCAAAGAAGAGTAAGCAAGCCCCCAAATGGATTTCTGATGCTGAAACTCTGTCATATGCTGCTGGTAACAGTAAATATATATATTTATATATTCATATATGTATATTAAAAAAGGAAAAATAATCTATTTATAGAACAGTCAGTAGTCAGAGACATTTAGAAAAAAGTAAAAACAAGTCCTTTTTTTCTTTTTTAAAAAATGGATTTACTAAAACAACTTCATCACCCAGAGGTCCTACAATCCCACATCCTCTGATGAAGCCATGGTGTTATTCAATAGCATCTGCTGTGTGCCAATCAGAAATGGCCAGTATTGGAAACAGCAGACATTGGTGTCAGGGCTGCCAGGCAAAAAGCTGTTATTTGCTGGTCTTGCTCATGGCCATGCCTGAAGCCTGGTGGTATCTAGTATACTTGTGAATGAACGTTTTCCTGAAAGGCATGCATCACTGTGGCTCAGTAAAACATTTACTTGTCTTTTCTTTTGCAGAGTCCTGGATCCACGTACCTGCTCTTCTCTAAAATGTAGACCCAAGACAGCAAGACTTCTCTAAGCCAAAAAAGGCTCCTTGTCTTGAAATAAGAAAAGCTCTCTTCCCAGAATACAATCTAGTCAGATTTCTGAACTCTAAGACATCCTCCTCCTCCTCCTCAGGAAGATAAGGTGATCTGTCTCTCTTTTGGGGGTTTCTTCTTGGTACAAACAAGCACAAGTAGCTGAGGTCTAGACTGTGCTATTATCCTGTGACTTCTAACAAGAGTTAACTTCGGCTCTGTTCTTCCCCTAGTTGTATTTTCAGGGCATTAAATACCAGGTAATAGTGGGAAAAAGTGGTACTCTGACTGCTCTGTAACTATCCTAACCGAGGAGACCCAAGTAATCAGCACCTCCAGCAGAGGGTGCTGCCTCTAGGTGGTAAACCTCTAATTATTAAATATCAACTGGCCGTAAGGCACATCCCTACTTGTCCTGCTGGCACGCCAATGTATTAATCCCAACCAGCCACCCTGGAGCTCAAACATCTGGCCTTAGTGTAACAAACCATACTCAAAAACGACATGAACTGAAATATTGGCTGCTGTACCAAAGAAGACACCCTCTGCACAGATGTGTAGATACAGAATGTTGATCACACAGTCCATGCAAAGAGGAAGTCAGCTATGAGGACTTTCTTTGAAGGCCATTTGTCTTTGGAAGCAACATTGTGAGTGGACCTAAACCACTCAACTTTATGACTAAAGTCTTAATGTGGTCCATTTTCTCCATGTCCCAAACTAACTCAGTATCTGCTAACTGGTCTCCTTAAGGTCCTCCACTGGTAGTTTGTAGCTCATTATGAAGGAAGAAGCTGGTGCTTGACCTGGGCTATCTGGCCCCTGCTTCTTTGCACAGTTTATACAGATGTAATCTTCATTTTCAGCCATTTCTGGAGATACACCCACACAAACTTGATGAAACCACTCATCACAGCCACCATCACATTGTACCCAGTCTACCTGTAAGAGACAAGATTGGGAAATGTTTAGGTTACATAATCATTAAGCCTAAAATAAAAGCAAACCAAAAAGCTTTCTTGGTTTAAATGATAGCAAAAATCAGGATGTCCAGAGATAGACAATGACTTTTTATGGGGTTCTTTTTCAAAGAAAGAAATTGGGAAGCCAATAACCCCAAAGCTATATTTTACCATGGTATGTCCACAAAATTGGGCCCCTTAGGTACTCCATTACCTCATAAATACCTGGGACTCCTTGTGAGGCAGAAACATGTTTGAGAAAAACTTGACAAAAAAGGAACTTCTAATAGAGCAGCCAAGTAGTTTTAGCTAATATTAACAATTTCTAGGCAATGCAATTATCAATCAAGAAAGGAAGAGCACAACAATGTGAAGGCAATCCTGTGTATTAGCTTTATTTCAAAGAGATAAGCCAAAGTACTAAGAGCATTAAATACCTTTTTAGAAAAGCAGTCACATAGGCCACTTTTAAAACTAATATTTTTTATTCTTCTCTTCTTCCGTTACAAATACAACTCCCTATAAAAAGTTAGCAAATATCAGAGGTCACATCTTACAAATTAACCAATTAAAACAGTCAAAGATACAGGTCAATAGCTCACTCTGGGGTTTAAAATTAAAGTCTGGATAACTGCTAGGTCAGTGGCAGATGCCAGGCAAACTTTGACCCTTCAAAGAAGACTGATTATAGGAGGCTAAAAAGGCAGTGTCATTTGGAGACTTTAAGCCTTGAGCCTAGAGTGAAAAATAAGGTGGTTTTTGTTTTTCTATTTGGAGGCTGGTTGTGGTCGTTTTCACAGCGGATTTCACAGCAAATGCAGTACACACTAAAAGAGTCAATGATTTCACTGGCAACGTAAGAGGTCCCTTAAAACAATAAGCTTTGCCAGATATCAGAGCAAAGTAAGAAGAATGAGAGGATTAATTAAGTACTTCAGTAGAGCTTATGAGAAAGAATAAAGGAAGAAGGCTTTGGCTAAATAAATGAGTTTCAAGGAAAATGAATACTTTTCTAAATCAGTTTCCATGTATTATAAAAAATTATCAAAACTATGATAGGTTAGTAGTTTTAGGGTTATAATAATGGGTGGGAGAAATCATTTGTCAAAATAATCTTTCTGCTTTCACTGTTCCTGTTCTAAATTCTAGAGTTTAAGAAACTATGTTGTGTAGTATAAAGAGTACTGAATTCCATCAGTCAAGTTCTGATGTGTATAATTTGAGGCAAGTCATTTAATTTCATTAAGGCTTAATTTCTTCATCTGTAAAATGGAGATAACATCTTCTTTACAGAATTATTGAGAAGGTCAAATGAAATAATGTATGGCAAAACACATAGTTGCTGCCTATGATACTGGAGGCACCTTTTTAATATCACGGTTTCATGGCTCTACTCACTACCCTACCTTCCACAAAACATTTTGCATCTTTAAATAACTGCCTGCAGCAGCACCCCTTCTCAAAATGTGTAGACCATTTGCTTTAGAATCATCTGTTGTGTTTGTTAAAAGTGTAGCTGAGACCCATCCCAAACGTACAGACTCAGAATATCTTGGGGGTACAAACCAGAAGACAACATTCTTAATCAACCCTTAGGTAAATCGTATTCTAAATTTGATCACTGGCACTTTGTGCTACTGCTTCCTGTAAATTAGAGCAATTTAGCAATTCCTTCCTAAAATAACCTGTTATTTTTCCTGTAATTGTTTGTATAATATTTATCTTCTGAAGTCTGCAACAAAGAAAAGAACTGATCAAAATGTTCCTATTGTGGCAAATTATATCAGAGACAGGAAAGGGAGATAATGACTTCTGTGCAACAAAATAAAAATAAAGATCCTGGAAAGCAGGTGAAGGTTTATAAAGTGCTAATTTGGTTGTAGATGAACACAGGATAAATGTTTTGGGTATCTGGAGCTGGTAAGGGGAACTGGGAATATAAACTGTTTCTTTGGGCTGCCCAGATCTGAGATATTATCTGGTTTATGATGACACCTCTTAACCCTCCATTCCAGTCCTGTTTATGGTAATCCATAGGATAAGGAAGCTACCAATTTATCTGTATTTGCTGCTAAGGAAACTGGTCTCATATCCTTTAAAACCTACATCTGCACTACACTCACTACCTTCCAGTTTCCCAAAATTAGGTCTATCACTCTCTTTCGAATAAGGAAGACATTTTTCCCTTTTAGGATTTTGGCTAGAGGTGCATTCCTAGGCCTAGTTTTCCCACTGGATTCCAAAGAATTTATAACTCTTCTTAAGATATTCATTGGCACACAAATTCTATACCAGGCCACAGGTTATATAAAAATTTACCCTGTTAATCTAGCAGGGAAAAAAATTTCCTTCTCTTATTAATATCTTTTTGACATGTTCCTCTACTAACTATCGAACTCCAGTTGTTTAAAAAGGCCCACCCTGGGTCATAAAGCAAACTAAAGTTTGGATGTCAATCTGAAGAGTTTGACATACGGTGATAGACTATGTAGTACCCTGAAAACTCAAGAACACAGAATCTGGCTAACTGTATATCAAGTTCTAAGAGTCATTTCCCCTTTCATTGCTTCTGGGAGATGTACTTATGAAATTACAAAAATAATTATTAAAAAACTTCACAGCTATGTGCTGTTTAAATATTAACTAATAAGAGATGTAACATTATAGAACAAACAAGTTACTGGGTTTGGATTTCAAGAACTGTGTGTTTCAAAGAGAAATATATTAAATAGAGGAAATAATGTAAGTCTGACATTTCGTGTTTTGCTATATGGTTTATATTTCCACTTAAAAAATATTTGGCATATTATATTTTGTTCAACTCTTAGAGCATATTTCTGCAATGGGAGGTAAAAAATGCCTGGTCCGTTAGTGATATTCTTAGCTCAGTTAGCCATCTGAGCTTTTGTCATTTTGGCATTCAATCTCTTTTGTACCAAGGTTCCTTGCAAAAGTCAGATATGAAAAATTTTTAAATTCACTTAGTGAAGTACAACATAACATATATTCAGAATCCTTGTATCTACTTTTTTTGGTGCTTTCAGCATTAAGTGACCAGGTTCTCTTAGTCTGCCCAAAATTGAAGGGTTTCTCAAGACACAGGATTTCACTGCTAAAAGTAGGAAAGCTGCAGGCAAGTTAGAACATAATGGGAGACACAGTTTAAAAAAAAAAATCTACTCTGATAATATTTTTCCTTTCTCTTTCCAAAATATTTTGAAATTAAGGCTGGGTAACATTTAGGTAATCCTTCAAAATTTTCTCAATCTGCACATTTTGGGGAAAAAGTAATAATTATTGTTTGGAAAAATGGTAAATATACATTTACCTAAATACGAATGAACAGTAAGTTATTTTTTACTGCATGGTATTTTAAAGAAGATAAACTACCCTAAAAAGCATTTTTTCTCATCAGCATTTTGTTCTGAGATTTTTGCTATACGTGAATTTGGTCTTCTTAGAGAAATATTATGCTTCAAATTGAGAAAGTTGTAAAATTCATTACAAAGCTTATAAAGAAATATATCTTTTATGTAGTGAAACAGGTGTCAGGAACAAACCTGAAGAACCACAAAAACTGCAAAATAGCAATGATGGGCAAAAAGTTTACAATCTGAAATAATTTGTATAAAATTAAACACATTACAGAAATACAATATTTACTAAGTTTCTTTTATGTAAACTAATGACAGGTTAAGGCACACACTCCTCACCATTGTATATGTTTTAACAGTTTAAAAAGACATTTTCTCTGAATGTTAAATCTCTTTTTGCTCCATCTCAATGTAGGTAACTTTCTAAATTTCTTAAAAAATAATGGGTACTGGTAGGAGCAAATCTTAGGGCTCATTTAATAATAATGGTCACACTTTAACACACTACATTTTTGGTTAACAAGTGCTTTCACAGAGATTATCTCACTTATTCTCATAACCCTGAGAATAAGCAAGTTAACTTTAAAACTTTATAACAGACAAAAAAAAACACCTATGTGTAGTGTTTATATGCTACAGGAAGATAAAAGGAGAGAAAAGAGAAGGTAAGAAGTTCATAATGGACATAAACACTGTAAGGATAATAGGCAAGCTTGAAAAAGAAACATTTTGCTGACAGTCCCAAAACTGCCATAAAATTAGTTAAAGGAAAAAGAAAAGAAAGAAGGTTCTGCCAACACTAAGCTAATACCCAAAAAGAAACAGTTAAGCTTTCATTATCCTCTTTAATAAACTCAGATGAGAATAAATTCAAAATGAAAAACAAAAATAATACACATATCTACTAAAATGTTTAAAAATGTTTATAGAATATAAAAATGCTTATGAAATTAATAAAGAAACAAAGTGAACAGCAGACAGTATGATGTAATATAAAATAAATTATATAAAAAAAGGATTGGAAGGAAACACAAAAATATTTACAGCTATTGTCCTTGGAAGGTCAGACTATGGGATATGTATTTTACTATATAATCATAATCATTTTCCAAAAATGAGTGGAAAAACTTTAATAAGTATAATTTAAAGATAAGTGCCATTAAGTTTTGGAATGGATTTTGTATTTACATCTTAATTACTGGTCGGTTGAGTACATTAGTGGAGAGAACCTGGTCTGTGGGGCCAGGTAACCAGGGTTCTCCTTTTGGGCTTGCCACTAATTAGCTCTGTGACTTTGGTCACATCCTTTATCTTCACTGAGTCCTGCTTTCATCATTTATAAAATGAAAAACTCTGGACAATGTGACCTTTTCAAGCTCTATCAATATTTGATTATGGAGGGAACTGAGGGAGTAATGATGCAGTTGTATTTACTCTTGTTCCTATATTCAAACTGAGAAGCTATTAAAATTCTAAATACCAAATGGTATAATGAGCATAATAAAATTAAAACTACAAATTTAATAATAATCTTGATGGGAACCATAATAGACATCTCCAGTACTTTTATGAACTGAGATTTTTCACAAAGTCCATTCATCTTTCTCAGAACATTAATATTACCTAAAGGATGGCTATTATATAACTACGCTTAAAACTACGGACCAAAAATTTTTAAACATTACCTTTGAAGGTCTTAATTATTTTCTACAAGCGATTTTGAAAAAATCATATTCCACTCAGGAGAGTGCACATAGGTCTGAGTGTGGATAAGACACAGACCAAAGAGGGAAGACTTAATTAACTCCTTAGTTTAGGTTATTACAACGAATTTTAACGCAATCTGCCAGAGCTCTTAGAATATGGGTCCAGGATATTTTCAGGCCACTGTGTCTAACTAACACAATGGCCTGTGTTAGTTCAGGCTAACTAACAAGGTATTTAGTTCTCTGAGTCACCCTACAGGGAAGGCTAAGGCTATTTGGAACTTTTTATGCCAACTGCATATGAAATGCACTGCTGCCCCAGGTTATCACATAGCTCCTCTCTGCTCTTGCCTCATTGTGTTCACTAAATATATGAATTTTAAAATACAACATTTCTTCTACTAAGCACACTGACCTAAGAGCCTCATAATTCAAAAACAGTTTATAGAAACTGTAGAAAATGTATGTTGGAAGCACAAACACTGGGATCAAAAATAAACTATTATTATGTTAAACACATGTCTCCATATATGCTGCTCCTTGTCCACTCTCACACTTGTGTCTACACCTCTTTAGAACTCACCTTGTCCTTGCAGGGCCGTTGGCAGTTTTGTGCTGCACACACAGCATTCTCGTCATCAGATTCTTCTGCTCCCGACCAGTCATACTTTGAGGGGATGTCCAGCACTTTTTTCTCTCTCTTCTTCTCAGTGTTCTCTTTCACAAGTTCAACTTTGGCTGCAGTGGCCTTCTCCTTCTTTTTCTTTCTCTCTTCCTCTTTTGCTAGTTTCTTGGCCAGTTTGTTCAGCTCCTTTGATTTTTCTGCACTTAATTTTAATTTCTTCTTTTTAGGTTTATCCATTTTCTTTAACTCCTTGGACTTCTGTTTTCCTTCTCCAAAGAGCTGTTCTACTTTTTCTAGCTTCCGTTTCCGTTTCTTCTCCGAAGAGTCCTTTCCTTTTATTTTTAATGGTTTTTCTTCCATGCTGTCATCCTTCAAAAATACGAAATTAGAAAAAATTTTCAAGTAAGACATTTAAAGACAGTTTTATTCTCTTATGTGAATTATCGTGAAGAGTCAAATACGTAAACACAAAGTATTATAGAGGTTACTGAGGGAAAAAGAAATGGGATACGCTACTTAATGGGTAAAGAGTTTTTGTTTGAGATGTTTAAAAAGTTCTGCAAATAGATAATGGTGATCATTGCATAACACTGTAAATGTAATTAACACAACTGAATTGTATACTTAAAAAGGATTAAAATAGTAAATTTCGTGTTGTTTACACTGTATCACAATAAATATCCTAATGATATTTAAAAGACATTTTAAGAAGGCAAATATAATACTCAATGAAGATAATCAATAGCAGAAAATAATGGCAAGCCCTAAGTAAAATAACTCACTTATTTGTAGCTTGCTGGGGAAAAAAGAGCAAAAAGTTTCATTGTTAGCATATATATTAATATAATCTATGGCACCTCTGTTTTAGATGAAAACACACAGAGAAAACTAAATGTAGTAAATGTACATTAAATTATGTAATAATTTGTTGGTCTCCATTTACAACTACTATAGTTCTTTATTAACTTAATTAGTAAATTCTTGGAGGTTAATAAGTTATTAGAAATCTTAAAACATAAAACTGTATCATGATCTCATTACAAAGGGTACGTAGTGACTTTGGCAAGAGCCAAGAAATAGTTCATGTGACAAGGCAAAAAAATTATCATTTTTCATTTCAACTTTCTAATATTGTTATTTCGTGCCAATGCAATAAATATTACAATTTTAATAGTAAAGGTATGTTTAGTAACAGAAAGAACAAGGGGGAAAATAGAAAAAGAAAAACTGAAAATATAAGTTTGATAATTACTTAGGAGATAACACTTGAGAATTTTTCCAAATGTGAGAGTGAAAAATCTGACAGGAACGTAAAAATCTGCAGACTCCAAAAACCACTGCATTATAAATGTCTAACTCATTACATCTTAAACAAGATATTTAAACTCTGAATACTTTATGTTTCCTTATATGTAAAATAAAAGAAAGGATCAGATGAGATAACGAATGTGAAGAAAATGCTCTGTAGACAGGAAAACATTATTTATATTAGGCTACACCTTGAATTTGACTTTCAAACCAAAAACAAACTAAACTATAGTATGCTAAGCATATCTGTATTAACTACTGGTGACATTATACCATTCTATTACATAGAAACAAATAATGAAAATACTAGGAATCAAACGCCAGTTAGAAACCAAGCCTCTGTTTTTACAACTTAAGCGACCTTAGGCATCCACTTCTTGCATCCTTAATTTCTTCACATGCAGAAGGGTTAAAAAATACTTGCCTTGGCTATCCTTTCCCTTCTCCCCTTCAGGACTATGGTGAGGATCAAATGAGATCAAAGATAAATAAGCACTGTATATATTACAAACTGCTATGCAGGTATAACAGATGAATGTGGACTCTCCCTCCCCACTTCTGTTTAACTGTTTCCTTAGGAAGCTTGTTTTATGTAAATAATAATAATAATAATAATAGTAATAATAAATAAATAATTTTTTATTAAGTTTTTTATTTTCCAATTATAGTTGATGTACAATATATTAGTTTCAGGTGTACAATCCAGTAATTAGACATTTATATAACTTACAAAGTGATCACCCCAATAAATCTAGCACCCATCAGAGATGATATACAATTATTATTATTGACTATGTTCCCTAAGCTGTAATTTACATCCCCATGACTTTTCTGTAACTACCAATTTGTACTTCTTAATCCCTTCACCTTTTTCATGCATCCCAACCCTCCTCTTATCTGACAACCATCAAAATGTTCTCTGTATTTAGGAGTCCGTTTCTGTTCTGCTTATTCATTTATTTTATTTTTTAGGTTCAATTGTTGATAGATATGTATTTATTCCCATTTTATGGTTCATATTTTTTACCTTTTTCCTCTTATTTTTCTAAAAAAAGACCCTTTAACATTTTAAGTTAATACTGGCTTAGTGGTGATGAATTCCTTTAGGGTTTTTTTTTTTCCTTGTCTTGGAAGCTCTTTAGATGCCCTTCAATTCAAAATAATAGTTTTGCTGGGTAGTATAATCTTGACCGTAGGTCTTTCCTTTTCATCACTTTGAGTATCTCTTGCCAGTCCCACCTGACCTGCAAAGCTTCTTTTGAGAAATCAGCTGACAGTCTTAAAGGAGTTCCCTTGTAGGCAAGTGCTATTCTCTTACTGCTTTTAAGATTCTCTTTGTCTTTAACCTTTTGCATTTTAATTATGATGTGTCTTGGTGTGGGCCTCTTTGGCTTTATCTTGTTTAGGACTCTCTGTACTTCCTGGACTTATGTCTATTTTCTTCACCAGGTTAGGAAGTTTTCTTTCATTATTTTTTCAAATAGGTTTTCAATTCCTTGCTCTTTCTTCTCCATCCAGCACCCCCATGATGTGAATGTTGGTATGCTTGAAGTCGTCCCAGAGGCTCCTTATACTATCCTCACTTTTTTGGATTCTCTTTCCTTTTGCTTTTCTAATTGGGTGTTTTTTGCTTCCTCATATTCCAAATCGCTGATCTGGTTCTCGGCTTCGTCTACTCTACTGTTGATTCCCTGTAAATTATTCTTCGTTTCAGTTAGTGTCTCCTTCATTTATGACTGGTTCTTTCTTATGGTTTCCATGTTCTTTTTAATGTTGTTGAAGGTTTCACTACGTTCTTCTACTCTTCCCCTGAGTTCAATGAGCATCCTTATAACCAGTGTAATGAACTCTGCATCTAGTACAAAGCTTGTCTCCATTTTGTTTAGTTCTTTTTCTAGAGTTTTGTTCTATTCTTTCATTTGGGACTTGTTTCTTTGTCCTCATTTTTGCTGCCTCCCTGTGTTTGTTTCTATGTATTAGGTAGAGCTTCTACGTCTCCTTGTCTAGGTAGAGTGGATTTATATAACAGCTGTCCTGCAAGGCCCAGTGGTGCAGTACCCCTGGTCACCTGAGCTTGGCTCTCCAAAGGCACTCCCCCCATGTGGACTGTGTGCACCCTCCTGTTGTAGTTGTTTTGACTGCCGTTGGCATGTCAATGGGAGAGATTTCCCCCCAGGTCGGTTGACTTCGAGGACTTTCTGCAACCATCACGGAGGACATGCTGTAGAGGGTCCAACCCCATGGAGCAGGACTCACTTCAGTGGAGCTCTGGTGTCTGCTAAGTCCACCCATTGAGTGTGTCACTTGTAGTGGTGGTTGGGTTGTATTCTGGCATGGTCTGAAGCTGGCCACTAGGTCTACTGGCTTTGGAGTCTTTCAGGAAGTGCAGACCAAGGTCAGCTGTTGCCTGTGCCCTGCCAGGGCCACTTGGCATGAGCTACAAAGCAATCTGCAGACAGTTACTATACTTGTGCTGGGCTTGAAGATGCCCACGGCAGGTCAAGCTGCAAACCAATGCTGGGTGGCACTAGTGCTGGGCCTGGGGCCACTTACCAAGAGGTACGGGGCACACCAAGGCCAGATGCTCCTTGTTTGAGAGATTTTAGGAAAGCTGTAAGCTTAAGTCAAGACTTGGGAAGGTTTCGTTTTGTTTTTTAACCACTATTATTTTTCCCCTATCTAACTTTTGGGCCTTTGAATAATGGGAGTCTGGGCTAAGGAAGCTGTTCTGTATTGGTGATTTTCAGTATCCCCTTTCCTTTTTAGAAGAAATGACCTATTTTCCCTCCAAATTTTATATCACATAAAATTTCTAAAGAAAACCATA
Source organism: Mormoops blainvillei (assembly GCA_004026545.1). Classification (NCBI taxonomy): domain Eukaryota; kingdom Metazoa; phylum Chordata; class Mammalia; order Chiroptera; family Mormoopidae; genus Mormoops; species Mormoops blainvillei. The sequence goes on from PVJD01001297.1 coordinate 111,497, forward strand.
AAGTAGAATGAGTTGGCTTAATCAGAAAGTAGGACAGCCAGAATACTACCCACTCAGCTGTCTCCCCTTGCCGGCATTTATGGGACCTCCAAGGAACTTGGGCATTCTATGTAGTTTTACAACCACTTGTTTAAGTTTTAAATTTATACCTCCATGATATGCAGGAATCTGTCTTCAGAGGGTGGGTGTGTGGCCTGCAAAATCCGCCATATATGTTGAGTCTCATCCAGAGATACTTCTAGGAGATCTCCAACCATCATAAGTTCTTCCAGCTGGGCTTTAGCTCCAGGTGACAACTCCAATACTGGAGGTTCCAAACTTCGGGGCACCAAAGGGCTCTTCCGAGGTTGTTTCCTTGGGGTGCTAGAACCTTTCCAAAACAATATTAAGACAAAACAAAACTGAAAATGACGGAAAAAATGTAAAGTTTCCAAAGTAAATATTCAGAAAAATGATTCTTCCTCCCCCAACACTTTGGATATCTGGATTGACTGTATCAGCATGAAAGTGAAAATGAAAATAAAAACAAACATAGAACAAAAAAACCTAGAATTCTAATGCCCAGTGTAAAAAATTCATTTATAGAGTAAAAAACTGGTTTTATTATTTCCTTACCCTGTGACTGGAGGGGAAGGAGAATAGAAAACCCATGCTCTCTCCCTTTTAGAGGATACCAACAGATTAAGCATATATCTGCCCTATGTAAGTAAGTGGTTACTTCTCTAATAAATAGAAAACACAACTGACCCTTGAACAGGTGGGTTTAAATTGTACGTGTCAGGGTCTACATATAGACAGAATGCTGTGTGTCCACTTAAATGCAGATTTTTAAAATCCACACATATGTGAACCCATGTAGTTCAAATCTGCTTCATTCAAGGGTCAACTGTATTTTTGATCTGCGACTGGGAATCTATGTATATAGGGGGTTGACCTACATTATATGCTAACTTTCTGAATGCACAGTGAGTCAGTGACCCTAACCACCACATTGTTCAAAGGTCAATTTTAATATGCTGTCCTGTAAAATTCTGAATTTTACTATGAAGAGATGAACACACTCCACATTTCCAGATGTATGACCTAAAGCAGTGTGACTTTTTTCACTTGGAATAAAGAAAGTGAACGTAACAGAGAAATTAAGTACCAAGGAAAGAAACAACCTTCTGACAAAGCTCTCTGAAACTAGAATTAATATTCTTAAAAAGCAGCAAGTTCCTCAACAACTGGTAATGAACAAAGGCTAAATGACTCCTTATCAGGGATTTTATAAAAATGAAAGCTGGGCCCTGGTTGGGTGGCTCAGTTGGTTGGAGCATCCTCCCGTGCACCAACACTGCATATTCAATTCCCAGTCAGAGAACATACTTAGGTTGTGGGCTCGATCCCTGGTTCGGGTGCGTACAGGAGGTAACCAATCAAGGTTTCTCTCTCCCCACTCTGCCTAGCCCATCCTTCTTCTCTTTCCAAAATCAATAAAACATGTCCTTGGGTGAGGATTAAAAAAAAAAAAGGGAGATCAGACTAGATGGCCTCTAAAGTTCTTCTAATCAGGATCCAATAATTCTATGTAAGGTTTCAGATTATCATCTAATGACAGAAAATGCAAATAGGGACTGACTTCTCCTAACCAAAATTGCATTTTCAGGTTTTAGCAGTATTTCATGGCAAAGATACGTATTTAAGAGGGATTCACAGTCTTGATTAAAAAATGTTTTCTTCTCACTGGTTTCAGGCTTCTCTTTTCCACATGGCTGTAAAGAGTAATACCTTGAGAACAACTCTTAGAAGCAGAAGAATAAGCATGTTCTGCACAGAATGAAGGTGCTGTCCACATGTGAGTGACCACCTCCTCAGACTTAATGGGAATCTCTTCATCACAAAAAAGATTGGGTTCCAGACTACTGGAGGACTTCACACTGGCTGTATCCTGAAGAAGAAACAAAGAGGGGTATTCAGAATTAGAACCACTTAACATACCACATGACAAAGATCTAAATGCGAACTTTCAGGTTAAAACTGTTAATACAACATATTAAAAATAAGACTTTAAAATTAAATACATGATATTAAATAAGATAGAAAATGTCCACTGGGGGGGACATGTGTGTATATGTGTGTGTGGGGGAGGGGACAGTTAGTGACCACAATTTCAAACAAAAGGGAAAGAGTAAAGCTCAAAAATAATCCACAGAGATAATAAAGATACAGGAAAATTACTATTAAGTAATTTACCTTCTATAGTTTATAACTTACAAAAACTCCTATACCTACAAGAAGTTAAGGAACTCTGGCCCTTTGGAAAAAAAAATAAAATGAACTTAGGAGAGTAAGAAAGGTTTAAATGTGACATCCTAAGAACACAAATCATTTAATCCTCTCTAGAGGTTTTGAAACCTAGAAGCTTACCAACTGCTCTTATTTAACACAGCGAAGAGCCTGACAATATTCAAATTATACAATTCCGACAGCTCTGATTAGGTCTTAGCTGATTGTCTTCTGTCGTTAATTTCCATACACTCACATGTACAGCTTTAATTGTCAGAGTGGAATCAGAAAGACAAACCAAAGGTATTTCAACAGGGAGAATTTTAATAAAATGAACTGGCTAAATGTACAGGGTGGGGCAAACGTAGGTTTCCAATTGTTCGTACTGAAAATAATACAATAATTAATGAATAATGATACAAGAATAAACTCTGGTTTGCATACTCACAACTGTAAACCTACTTTTGCCTCACCCTGTACTTTAAAGGCTTGAAAGGCAAAGGGTAACACCAAGATAATTGCAAGGAAGAGTTGTCATTTCTAGATCTTAAGGTAACAAATGGAAGAAGTGGAGTTGTTAGAACCTAAAAACTCAGAGGAAGGACCCTGAAGAGTTGGGATCCAGAACTCTGAGGGAGAAACCCTGGTCAGTTAGTTCTGCTGCCTTTCATGAAACATGATGTGGTTGGTTTCTGGGGTATGAAAAGATTTAGACACTAGAAACAGTTACCAATGTCAGGGTAAAAAATAAAAAACCATGCAGTTCAGATGATGACAGGAATGGAAAACACAACGGGAAAGGCCAAGTTCCTCCTGTCCAGAACATTTACTTTTCTCTCATGTCCCCTACTGGCAGAAGGGAGGCAGCAAGCAAAGAACAAATCTGCACAGCAGAGGCTGGCGCGCTACAGCCTGCAGGCCACATCCAGCTGGCAGGCTGTTTTTCTATATAAAGTGTGAGCTACGAATAATTTTCATATTTTTAAAGTTGTTTAAAAAAATAAAGGAATATGTAATAAAGAACGTACATGGCTCTCAAAGCCTAAAATATTTACTGTACATTACATATTAATATACATTATTATGGCTTATTAATACATTATACATATGTTACATATAATAATGTATATTATTACTATCATTACTTTACAGAAAAACTTTAAAACCCCTGGTGCAGAGTTCTTCCCTTAGCAGCACAAAGAAGATTATAAAAGAGTAGGTTAAGAGAAGGGAGAGAAAACCTTAATGACTAATGTAACACCTGATTCTTCCTGTATGGTGCATGAGAGGAAAATATATTATCGTGATATTATCCTTAATTAAACAGGATATTTAAAAAGTTTTATAACAGGATTCTGAAAGACAATGTTACTCACTGAAAATTTAGGAACAGCATTTCATTGTTTTCCTCTCTATTCAAGAATTTAAGTTTTATTAAAAAGCAACAGATGGTACGGTATTGTAGTACCCTACTTCAGTTCCCAGATGCTGGTTCTCACTAACTAGAATTGGAATTATCTTTTCTGACCTTGACTCTACATTTTTAAAAATTTCAATTAAACCAAAAGAAGGCCAGAAAAAAGCAACAGAGGAACAACAACAACAACAACAACAACAACACCCAGCTTAATAAAAAATAAATAGCAAAATGGTCAACTTAAACCAAACCATGTCAACAATTATAATACATTAAATGTAAATGGGCTAAATACCTTCAATGAAAAGGCAGATCATAATATTACTTAAAAAAAAAACAAAAAGACTCAACTATATATTTTACAATTATGTATATATATGCGGAATACAGAGAAGAAAGGACCCTACTATATATTATCTCAAGACACATATATTAAATATAAAGACATAGATAGGTTGAAAGTAAAAGGTTGATAAACAGCAAGCTTAAACAAATGACTCTTTCTAAGAAGGAAAATTACAGTACAGCCCCATTAATGGCAAATATGTAAGAAAGATGGAAGGGCCCGAGTTAAAAATGTGTTTTATAAAGATGAAGGCATAGGTAAACATGGCTCGCCTCCTCGCGCAACCACAGCAAAAATTACAACTAAACTACAAAACAACATCAGAAAATCAAGCTGTGTAGAAGTCCGGCAACCAAGGAATTAAAGAAGTCACATTCATCCAGGGGAGTAGGAGGAGTGAAGACACAGAGATGCGCAGAAATACTGAATGGGTAGTCCCACACCCACTGTGGTGGATAAAAATCAAGAGGGATACCTTGGGAGCGAGAGATCCCAGCCCCATATGAGACCACCCAGCCCAGGGTTCCAGTGCCAGGAAGATAAGTCCCTGTAACTTCTGGCTGTAAGAATCAGTGGGGGTTGGGGCAGCAGAAGAAACGGTGGGATTCTCAGGCATCTCATCTTAGAGGGCCCACAACAGACTTAGGACTTAAGCAGACTCACTCCCTCTGGGCTCCAGCACCAGGGCAGCAGCCAGAAGGGCACCAGTGGTATATGGAGAGAAACTAAAGTGTCTGGCATCAGGGTGACTGCTGGGAGACAGTTTCCTCCTGGACAAAACTCCAGAAGCCAGGCAGCAGCCATTGTTCCCTTTCTGAGCCTCCCCCGCAAAGAGCCACAGAGCAGCGACACCATATCAGAGACTCCATCAACCTGGTTCACACAGGTTGCCCCACCCTGGCGATTACCTAAAGGTCCTCCCTATCCAACTTACCAGTGTGCTTTTCTACAACAGGCCATGCTACTAAGACAGAGTCAAAGTAGATTTACCTAATACATAGAAACAAACACAGGGAGGCTGCCAAAAAAATATGGCCCAAATGAAAGAACAGAACAAAACTGCAGGAAAAGAATTAAACAAAATGTAGATGAGCAATCTATCAGATGCAGAGTTCAAAACACTGGTTATTAAATAGATGCTCAACGAACTCATTGGGTACTTCATCAGTATAAAAAAGACCCAGGCAGAAATAAAGTTTACACTAAGTGAAATTTAAAAAAAATTTAATGGGAACCAACAGTGAAGTGGATGAAGCCAAAAATCGAATCAATGATCTGGACTATAAGGAAGAAAAATACATTCAATCAGAACAGCAGGAAGAAAAAAAGAATTAAAAAACAAAATAAAACCAAGAATAGACTAAGGAGCCTCTAGGACAACTTCAAATGTACAAATATTCGAATCTTAGGGGTGTGAGGAGGAGAAGAGGAGGAACAAGAAATTGAAAACTTATTTGAAAAAATAATGAAAGAAAACTTCCCTAATTTGGTGAAGGAAATATATAGGTCCAGGAAGCACAGAGAGTCCCAAATAAGATGGACGCAAAGAGGACCACACCAAGACACATCATAATTAAAATGCCAAAAGTTAAAGATAGAGAATCTTAAAAGCAGCAAGAGAAAAGCAGAGAGTAACCTACAAAGGAGTTCCCATAAGACTGTCAGCTAATTTCTCAAAAGAAACTTTGTAGGGTAGAAGGGACTGGCAAGAAGTATTCAAAATGATGAAAAGCAAGGACTTACACCCAAGATTACTCTATCCAGCAAAGCTATCCTTTAGAATGGAAGGTCAGATAACATGCTTCCCAGACAAAGTAAAGCTAATGGGGATCATCGTTACCAAGACATTATTTATGAAATGTTAAAGGGACTTATTTGAGAAAAAGAAGATCAAAACTATGAACATTAAAAATGGCAATAAATTCACAACTATCAACAACTGAATCTAAAAAATTCAAACTAAGCAAACAAGCAGAACAGAAACAGAATCACAGATATGGAGATCATTTGGAGGGTAATTAGCTAGGAAGGGGAAGGAGGAGAATGGGGGAAAAGGTGCAAGGAATAGGACGTACAAATTGGTAGGTTCAAGAAGGGGGAGTAGCCAAAGAACTTATATGCATGACCCATGGACATGAACTAAGGGGAGGATTGCCAGAGGAAATGGGGGGTATTGGGTGGAGTGGGGCAAAGTAAGAAAAATTGGGACAACTGTAATAGCATAATAAAATATATTAAACAAAGGAAAAATGTGTTTTATATATAGATCTATCAACAAGGGTGAGAAGAAACAAATAAAAGAATCTAAGTGCTTAACTTGCCTTTCTCTAAAGTAAGCAATTAATGGATACAAAAAAAGAACTTCCTGGGAGATAATAACTACTACTGTTTTAAACCCTCCCTTCTGATGTATAATTCTGCACATATATGCACTTGCAAAATATAAACTATAATATGAATGAACAGTTTCAGAAAAGGTAAGCAATATGCCTTGAAAGGAAATAATCATATGAATATCTGAAAGGTTATCCCCAACACAATCACAAAAGATCTATGACAGACTGCTTCATTAAATATGTATTTTCTTAAGTAGTAATTTTTTCCCTTTTTTTAATCCTCACCTGAGGATATGCTGATTTTAGACAGAGGAGAAGGGAGGGAGGGAGAGAAAAAGGGAGAGAAACATCAATTGGTAGCCTCCCTTATGCACCCCCGACAGACACTGAACCCACAACCCAGGCATGTACCCTGACCAGGAATCAAACCTGTGACCTTTGGTTTCATGGGAGGTGCTTTAACCAACTGAGCCATACCCATGAGGGCAGTAATAATTTTCTTGAATTGCTGCTCAGAGTATTTTAATGGTGTTCACAGGATATTACATGCAAAATGAAGTACACAATGCAAAGCAAAAACCATCTGTTTTAAACATTTAAATGCTAGGATAACTAAGATCAAATGACTATTTTTCTATATAATTACATACACTTCTTTCTAAACCAGTAAAGGACTCTTCCTCAGGTAAAGATATTAAATTCAAACTATCTTATGGATGAATTCATGGTGACAATCAGGGACATCATACAAAGGGAAAAATCACCAAGCCAATTGCAATAAATTGGCAAATAAAATTTTCGTCACAGTAAGTGCTTGCTTGCTCTATGGGAAAATAGTCGAGTATAATTTTTTTAAATGCAAAGATACCTACAGCAAGGTAACTTTTATGGGGAACTAACTGAAGTCTTACACCATTCTTCCACTCTTTTAAGATGTCAATACACTGCTAACACTATAAAATCCATACTTTTATGTTTCTACCCTGTCAATACCCCTGACCAAATAAGAAATGTAGGGTGAGACTTGACTCCAATATAAATTTTACAAAAAAGGACTACTCAACACAGCCATACCAAACCACAGTTTTGATCCCTAACCCTGAAATCATGTAATACTTGTGGTTTTGTTTTTATAAGTTACCAATCTGCTTCCAACCAAAGCCCATCCTGTTTAGTAATTCTATAGTAGTTGTTGATTATTAACGTGCTTGAAAGATAATCCAAATAACGGAGGCCTGTAAGCTATGGCAAACAGGCAATTCTAGTATTAGCTAAATAATTTATACGTAGCATGGGCTGCATTTCCTTTCAGCTGCTCCTGGTCATCCTATACAACAAAGGTGGTCATCCACTTACAGTTGTCTAGAATGTTATTTTAACAGGGTAACTCAAGTTTCAACTTTTCTCAAGTCTATTTACTATGACTAAAAATTCCCTCATTAATACATCCCCTGAACCCATTTTTCTCTTAAGAAAAGTATTTTCCAGAAGATTATTTAAAAGCACCTACAATGGTTGGTTTTAATTTCATATCCTGGAAATTTAATGCTGATGATATTCATGCTCTAAGAATGAGCTTACCTACCTGACTTGTGCTGAAAAGACAAAGAAAAGATAGTTAAGGGGTATGGAAAAGATTGTACCCTACTTTTCATAAGAGCATAAACTCCCTGGTTACAGGAACAAAGTCTATACAGATCAACAAATAATAACATTACTAGGTAAAAGACAAGGACTTCGGCCTGACATAAAGTAACAGTAAAAGGCCAATAAGCCCTGGTTCGGTGTTTCAACCGGTTGGAGTATCATCCCATGCACCAAAAGGTTGTGGGTTCAGTTCCCAGTCATGGCACATGCTTAGGCTGTGGGTTTGCCCTGATCAGGATGCATATGGAGGGCAACTGATCATCAATGTTTCTCTCTCTCCCTTCCTCTCTCTCTGAAGTCAGTGAACATGTCCTTGGGTGAGGATTTAAAAAAAATAAAAATAAATAAATAAGGGCCAATAAAATCCAACACAAAACAAACTCACCAAAACTTTCTCTTCATCACCACTGTGGTGTCATTATCAAAATAATCATATTGAGGGCAAATAATATATTCTAACTGCAACTGTAACTGCAAATTCAAACCACAGGCCCAAGTATAAAGCACCTCTGACTATGACATTGATTTAGCACCAACCAGACGAGAGATGATGAGTCCAAAGCAAAGGACTCAAAGTATAGCCACAATGGAATTCTTAAACTAAAACTACACAGATGTTAACAACTCGAAGAAAAAATAATGAAATCAGACATGAAAGCTCTCAGTAACTAAATGCATAATTTTGCTAGTATCCTAAGCCATAAAGAGTTACACAGTAATGAAAATAAATAATTTAAAAATTCCACCCTTTAAAAAAACTGTTATTTCATTAATCTATATTTTTTGGTTTGAAAACACACTATCACCATAAACTCTAGATAAAGATTACTAGCTTTCTCTTCTACTCTCAGGCCTCAAACATCAGTATTAAATAACTTTTTAAGCAAACCCAGTGGTCAGGTATGTACCCACACACCTGGCCATGTAATTACCTTCATGTCATAGCCATATGTCTCCCGAATGTCTTCATCAGAATCTGTTTCTTCATCATCATAATCCATTGTTTGTCGAGGGGAAGAAGATACGCTGCTTACCATTCGGTTAAAAGCAGACTGCTGGAAACTAGGTAAGTGTCCCTAAACAACAATTCCAGGATGAATAGAGAGACACACTAAATAAACATGGGTAATATGTGATTATGATTACCAAAATGTAATGAACTTGTAAAGCGTCTAACAGAGTTCGCCAGTTAGTATAGATCAAATTATCTGCTTATGATACCAAGGTCCACCTGAATGATATTTCCAGATTATTTTTCACTAAAATGACCTAGGTATCTAGCCAAAGAAAATCTTATGGGTGTATGTAGAAAGATGTTATGGACAGTATAATTGCTGGCAGCTTACTGTTGCCTTCCTAATTGGTGTGATAGATTTGATTTACTATTTACATAATGACAAATATTATCTCATGAAATAGAAAAAGAAAGAAAAGTCCTAAATTTACCTGTAAGTCTGGATTGGCAGCTGCTTTTTGGAGTTCTGCACTGATGATCTTTTCAGTTTTTTCTCGAGCTGCCTGCTCCACCATACGCTGGCTCAGTACAGACAGTTTGGCCAGGGCAGAAGACAGTTCATCTGTGGCTAAGGCCTGCCGTGCTCTATCCTGCCAACTCATAGCACGTTCTGTCAAACACTGTAGAGCCTCTCCTTCAGGTAACCGTACAGGCAACTTCTGAAGGGATACTAGGAGTGATAGAATAGTCTCTAACCTTGGCCTTCGAGAACGCATACAAAGAGGGCAAAGAAATTTTACTTCCTTAGCCTGCCAGCTAGACCCTTTTTTCTGGGAACATGACTTAGGCAGGGGAACACAGCTGTTATGGAACCAGTCTTTGCAGAGCTCACACTGCAGCATAAACCCACTAGCTGTCTTGCGGCAAATGCAAAATTTCACTTCTTCTATACGGTCCACCATTGTCATTTTAGCTAAGTTGGCTGCTCTGAGGGAATGCATGGCTTCAATCTCTTTTTGCTCCCGTTCTTTGAAAACTGCCACCTGTAAAAAACAAGCATTTAATAGAAAGGAGTCACTGCAAAATACTCCAAAAGTATCAAATCCTCAAGGCTAAGGGATCACCTCCAAGTTGTCCTCATTGTGACAAAACATTTTCCTTTAAAAAAAAAATCAGTTGTCAATCATTTCCTAAAATTTTGAGCAGCCCTGACAGTTTCCATGCAAACATTCCTTGCCTGTGAAATGGGCAAAGAGCTACCATATTTGACAATTTTATCAGTAGGGTACTTTGAATTCTTCTGTAGGGTCAGTAAACAATATGCCTTGAAATCAAGCAACCTAAGTATGAAGCTGGCTCTTGTACTTACATATTGTTGATCTGGTGCACAAGTTTTCTGAATCTCAGTTTTCTGAATATTGAGGTTACCACCAATCTCATTTTCTTGTTTTAAGGATTAAATAAGATAACACATCAAGATGCCTAACTTGGTGCTTAGCACAAGGTAAATCCTCAATGAATACTAGTTGTCCATCCCCTTGTAATTCATTCCTTAGGAGGAAGTTCTATACAAATAATTTTTATTTCTTTCTAGAAGGCCTCTCCAACTTATACAGAAGTAGGATAGCACAGCCTGACGGCCAATTATAACAAGATTTAATGTAGCTCATTTCAAAAAAGTAAATAAAAGTAAACAAAATTTAATTATCATGAATATTGTCAATGGATTTTTTAAAAAAGTTTTGATAGCTCTGAAACAATTCTGAAATAATTTCCTATTCCACTTGTGTGGCAAGACTGGCTTGTTACGCAGGCTCCCTAATAAGAAATCATTTCCACTGGCCTCAAAACAGGATCATTTGCCAACAACATTGTAAAACCTATATATGGTGCCAAGTAAGTACCTGAAATATTGGGGGAAATACTTTGTAGTTGATTGTCTAACCACTATGCTGTACACCTGAAACTAATATAAAATAATGTTGAATTCAAACTGTAATTAAAAAAATAAAATTTTAAAAACCCCTAAAAACAAAAAACAGAATCATTTGTAGGCAGAAACAGCCATACACAACTCCTTACTATTACATATTGCCCAAACTCATTTTTATTTTCTATTTCCTCAGACTCCTAGTGACCTTAACACATTCCTCCTACTTTCCAAAATAATAATAATAACAATAATAATGATAATAATTCTAATTAGCTACAAGTATTTTATTGAGCACTCACTATACTATTAAATGCTATGAAGAGAAGGGAGATGTTTAAAACAGCAGCTGGTATCAGTAAGCTGATACAATTCCTTTGAAAAGCACATTAGTATTAAGTGTCACAAAGTGTTATTAAATTCTAACCTAGTAATCTCATTCCTAATAGTCAAGTGAAGGAAAATAACTTGAAAAAGGAAAAGGCTATACAAAGAAGTTCACTTTATTAGTATCCATAATAATGAACACTTACTAGCAACCAAATGTTCAATATCAGAAAAATGTTCAGCAAATTACTGACAATTTGACAGAATATTAGACCTATTAAAACAACAAAGAACAGAGGCATGGAAAAGAATTTTAGGAAGAGAACAGAAGAGTAAACTTTTTTGCATACTTTGATTATATTTTAAAAATATGTGAAATATATATAACCATAAAGCCAAAGAAAGTATACAAAACTTTTAAACGTTAAGACCATAAAAGCAGTGAATTTGCTACTATCATCACATAATTTTGTGTTCTCAAAGCAAAGTTAAGATGCAGAGCATAGCTTCTTACCACCATGGCTGTATCTCTGGTTTCTTCCAACCCTTCCTCGAGATCAGTCAGAGGCTCAAGGTCCAGATCCTTTTCTTTTTCTTTTTCTATTAGTTCTTTTACTTTTTTCCTTCTATTTTTACCACTCCCATATATACCAATGTCAGTTCGGGGACTTAGCACCTATAAAAATAAAATCAAATATTGAGCTCTGGTTAAAAAAAAAAATCTTAAAACTGAAAATACTAAAAGGAAGCATTTATTGACTACTCACCAAATCCTAGGCACTTTCTTAAGGACTTTACACACATTATCTAATTCAATTCTCATAACAACTCTCTGAAGTAGATAATATCATCTGTATTTTACAAACAAGGGAAACTGAGGTTCAGAAAGGAAACAACTTGCCCAAGGACACAGGGTTAGTAATTAGGAAGCCGGTCTTCAGGCATAAAGCTATTTTACTAGGTTGAAATGCTCAAGATGAGTAGGGTAATGCATATTTAAATTTGTGCTTCTAAGAAATAATATCTTTCAGCAATGGAGTCCAGTAACAACAGAGATAAGATCCAGGCTGATTGCTTTTTCTGGACATAGCACAGGATGAATAAGAAATAAGGCTGTAATAGGCTCCAAATTTCTGGTCAACATTTAAGATTTTAATTATTTATTTTTTGAGAGAGGGGAAGGGAGAGAGAATGAGAGGGAGAGAGATATCAATGTGACAGAGAAACATCCACTGGTTGTCTCTCATACAGGCCTCCCACGGGGACCAAACCTGCAACCCAGGCATGTGCCCTGATGAGGAATTAAGCCAATGACCTTTAGGTTTGTAGGATGATGCCCAACCAAGCCACACCAGTAAGGGCTCTGGTCAACATCTGATGTTACCTAACAGGAATCCCTTGTATAACCATAACCAGACAAAGTGAAAACCATCCTCACCAACAATACTACCTGTAAGTGTTAAGTTATCAACTTCTGATGAGGGTGTTAAAGTATATATACATAAAGTAAACTACTCTTTACCTGTAACAATGTATGGCTAGAATTCTTCTTAAGAAAGGTTCGCCCAGTCCGTTCTCTCCATGCCCGTGCTGCGGCTACCTGTGATTCTACTTGGGGCAAAGCATCAAGACGCACAGGAATAGGGCGCCCTTTAGCAGACAGGCTCTCCAGCTGCTCCAGGTATGCATAGTTGCTGCCACTCTGAAAATCAAAAGTACATTATCACATAATTTGCATTCACTTATGAAATGCGGTAATATACTGTCATACCTTACAAAGAGTTTAGAATGATTTTTTTATTAAATGTTATTCTTTAAACCTAATTATATCTCTTGAATTAACAGAGCTACCAATGTTCTTTTTAAAAAGTCTGTGAAAGGCCTTGGTCAGGTAGCTCAGTTGGTTAGAATGTCATCCTGGTATGTCAAGGTTGCAGGTTCAATCCCTGGTCAAGACACACACACAAATCAACCAATGAATGCACAAATAGGTGGAAACAAATCATTGTTTCTCTTTTTCTCTTTCTCTCTCTCTCTCCCCCATCCCTGAAATGAAATCAATAAACTGTATCATTTTTAAAAGTGTGCAAACACAATATATAGATGAATAGAAATGTATACACTTGAAAATAATGTTACTAATCAATATCACCCCAATTAATTTTAAAAGTTTGTGTAAATTCACGTTGTCAAAGATTTTAATTTTATTAATTGATGAGGAAACCAGTAAGATGTACAAACCAATCCAAAGGACAATGTAAAGACCAGACATATACATGCTTAGAATGAGGAAACAAATTTGTTAATGGATGGAAACAGATATTTAATAACATACAGGACAATGGACAATGTAAAGAATAGGCATATAACTTCCAGTCAAGATAGTGGTATAGGCAGACCCGCCTCCCCTCCTTGCACGACCATATGAAGGATTACAACTAACCTCAAATTAAAGAAACCACCCAGAACTGCCAGAAAATTGAACTGTATAGAAGTTGGACAACCAAAGATTTAAAGAAGACATTCATCCAGAAGGGTAGGAAGGGTGGAGTCAGGGAGCCGGGGTGGAGTGGCACGGCGTGGCAGTGGCGAGGTAGGGGTGACCAGGCGGCAACAGCGGCGGCCAGTGGAACAGGCAGTCCCACAAGACCCCGGGGGGGTGCCCCAGGGAAGACCGCATTGCCCAGGGTTCCAGCACCAGGAAAATAAAGCCTCATAACTCCTGGTTATAAAAACCAGTGGGGGCTGGGGTGGCAGAAGAAACTGCTGCTCTCAGGAGAGTCCACTTAAAGGACCCATAGGGTCCCAGAACTTAAGCAAACTCACCCACTCTGGGAATCACCACCAGGGCAACAGCTACATGGGTGCCAATCACGTAAGTGACTGGAAGTGGGGTGAGTGCCAAACAAGCCTCCTGCAGTCAGGCAGTGGCACTGGGCCCTCTCTGACCCTCCCCCCACATACAAAGCTACAAAGTGGTGAAGCAAGCTGCCCCACCCTGGCCTTTAGCTAAGGCTCCACCGCATACAATGTAACAGGCGCTAATATGTATGCCAAGGCAGGGAGTCAAAGCAGCTGTACCTAATACACAGGAAAAACACAGGGAGGCTACCAAATTGAGGAGACAAAGAAATATGGCTCAAATGAAAGAACAGAACAAAACCCTAGTAAAAGAACTATGCACAACGGAGATAGCCAACCTATCCGGTGCAGAGTTTAAAATACTGGTGATGAGTATGCTTAGAGATCTCACTGAGAACTGCAAAAGCATAAGAGAAGAAATGAAGGCTACACTAAGTGAAATAAAGAAAAACCCACAAGGAACCAACACTGAAGGGAAGGAAGCTTGGGTTCAAATCGACAAATTGGAACATAGGGAAGAAATAAACAGTCAACCAGAACAGAATGAACAAACAAGAATTCAAAAAAATGAGGAGATTAAGAAGACTCTGGGACATCTTCAAATGTGCCAACATCCGAATCATAGGGATACCAGAAGGAGAAGAGGAAAAGCAAGAAATTGAAAATTTACTTGAAAAAATAATGAAAGAAAACTTCCCTAATTTGGTGAAGGAAATAGACATTCAAGTCCAGGAAGCAAAGAGAGTCCCAAACATGTTGGACTCAAAGAGGACCACACCAAGACACATCATAATTAAAATGCCAAAGATTAAATATAAAGAGAGAATCATAAAAGCAGCAAGAAAAAAGCAGAGAGTAACCTACAAAGGAGTTCTCATAAGACTATCAGCTGATTTCTCAAAAGAAACTTTGCAGGGTAGAAGGGACTGGCAAGAAGTATTCAAAGTGATGAAAAGCAAGAACCTACAACCCAGATTACTCTATCCAACAAAGCTATCATTTAGAATGGAAGGACAGATAAAGTGCTTCCCAGACAACGTAAAAAGGAACTCATCATCATCAAGCCCTTATTATATGAAATGTTAAAGGGACTTATTTAAGAAAATGATGATCATAACTATGAACACTGAAATGAGAACAAACTCACAACTATCAACAACTGAACCTAAAAGACAAAAGCAAAACAAAACAAACTAAGCAAACAACCAGAACAGGAACAGAATCAAAGATATGGAGATTATCTGGAAAATTATCAGCACTGGGGAGGGGGAAGAAGAGAATAGGGGGAAAGGTATAGGGATTAAGAAGCATAATTGGTAGGTACAAAACAGGCAAGGGGATGTTAAGAACACTGCAAGAAATGGAGAAGCCAAAGAACTTACATGTATGACCCATGGACATGAGGGAGGGATTGCTGGAGTGAAGGAGGGTACCAGGCAGAGGGGGGTAAAGGGGGAAAAATTGGAACTGTAATATCATAATCAATAAAACATACTTTTAAAAAAAGAATAGGTATACATATGCCTATAAATTAGGAAACAAATTTGCTAATGGATGGAAACGAATGTTAATATCATACAGGACAATGGAATTATTTTTTCTACAGTTGGAAATCAATTGTTCCATATCCAAACACAGATTTAATTACTTTTCTATGAACATAATTCATTTGTATCATTATCATTTTTAAATAATTGATGGAGCTGTTAAATAGCTTTGTCAAAGAAAATCTTAGGCATACAATCCTAGAATCAGATATTCATGGAGAGTCCATCAGACAATATCCATTATTCCACTGAAAAAACATCCGGTAATCTTTTCTGCCTGTTTTAAAATCTTCCAGTTTTTCCAACAACCACAAAGCAGTGTTCTTTAGTTCTGATGATCACCTCCATTTTATGTTACATAAACACAGATGAGAATGGATATTTTCCTTCTAAGTCACAATGTTTCAACATTTCCATGTAATTAAGTCATTGTTTTCAGAACTTATATACTGCTTTAAATTCACTAAATAACTAAATCATTACAGCTGGTGAGAGGGTTAACAAGTAATCCATTCCAGAGTCTTGGCAAGAACACCTGAACTGGGTTGGCAGCCTGTGGACATTATTAATTCAGAGTGATATTTTAGGATTAATCTCCTAGCAAACACTCTAGCATTCCTATAAGAAACTGTATATATCCCCATAACATTCATTGTTATTCAGAGTCTATAAAGGCATACTATCAAGTGTTAAATATCAGCATTCCATTAAAAGGTTATTTCCCATGTATTAACTGACTTACCTGCCTACAAAGTCATTCTGAAAGTTATACAGAAACATGTGAAAAAATAAACAGGCAAGAAACTTTTAAAAAGAGTAATAAGGTTCTAGCCCTAAGATATTAAAATGGTATAATTAAATCACTTGGTGTTAGAATAAGAAGAATACACATCCAAATGAAAGAGAAAAGAAAGCTCAAACTCAGACAGGGTCAAGAAATACTGTATTTACTACTAATCCCTCTTGTACGCAACTACAGCCATTTGACTACAGAATACCTTCTGGTTGAGCTTAGAGCCTAGAGAGAGCCGGCCCTCAAGCTATGTAACCTACGGAAGACTTTGCCTTTGAACAGAAGCTGTCCACTTAAAGCCTACAAGTCAGTCCTGTTGAAGGCAAGGGCTTGGTGGAGGAAAAATCCTTCAGTTCGAGGAAACACAAGACAGTTAGCGCTACCTGTACTTGCCAACTAAGTCCTTTGATCATAAATAAACAGCCAACTAAGGATATGAGACATTTAAGGACAATCAATTGACTGAAATAAGTCAAAGATGAAACAGAGAAGCTCTCCTGATTTAAAATAAAAAAATAAACAATTTTATTAATTTAAAAAAACAGCATAGAAAGAGAGGCAGCTAAGCAGGTCCCAGAAAAAAGTCAACTGAAAAGAAAGTAAAAAAGTCATTAGAACTTGACTCTTAGAACATGTTCTTTCTTGGTGCATCAGTTCAGCAGAAGAGAGTGGGTTTCCTTTTATTTTTTATTTTTTTAAGTATGCCTCTATAGTAAAGAGTATTTGTATCCTGAGTACTATAAATGCTGCTAGTGGTTTTTATAATTCAGAAGAAATATTATGTAGTCAAGCACACTTTTATTTCTATATAGCACTCATTTCATTTTGTCATCTTTTACAGCAGGGAGTCAATAGAAACAGTAATATTTAAATAGGTAATTTATTTTGAAATATAAAATCAGATGGAATCACTACTGAATTACTGTAATTATTTTATTATGGTTATTCTATTCTAAAAAATTAAAGGTTTAAATGATTCATCTGTGAAAAAGCATTATCTGAGTAAGAGAATTCAAAAGGCTCCTTACCTGAATAGCTTCCACTTTAGCTGTCCATTCTCGAGCCTTTTGTAAGGCTTCTTTCAGGGACAGCACATTGGGTAGAAAGGCTGGAATGTTCTTTGCTTCGTTCACAATGCTTTCTAAACTTGCCACACTGTGTCGTGGTCTAAAAAACACAAAAATAAGGCAGACATATGAGGAAAAGTCAAACTGCTAAAATGTGCAGAGAATTTTCATACACATGATTTCATTTAATTCTTACCAGAATCCTGTGAGGGAGGCAAAAGAGCTATTATCTTTATTTCCACTTTACAGGTAACTTTAACTTAAAAGTCAATTATTTTTCCAAGTCACATAGTGTAGTAAATGGCACACCTGAAATACTGATATCCCAGATCCCATGCTCTTTTCACTACACTAAATTGCCTCTACTTGAGTTCTCCACAATATCTGAAGTTGTCAGAGATGCATATTAACAGCAATGTAGAAAGCAATAGTCTAGAAATTCATTAACGTTGACCATGCACATTTAATTCAACTACAGTCATTAACACCTCCTCAACTCATCAGAATGCAAGATAAGCATGTAAGAGGAACTAAGAAATTACTACAGTAGGTAATGATTAATTCTGCTTAGGGAGGCTGAGAAGGGCTTTCAGCTAGGCCTTAAAGATATGTGATTTTGTCAAGTGAAAGGTTAAAGAAAAAAAAAACAGGAATATAATGGACAAAGAAAAACATACAAAAATAAGTTGGTAGTCTACTTTAAGATCAGGAATGGTATAAAGATTGGGAGAGGGAGTAAAAGTGAGAGCAGGAAGTAGGGGGATTTGGCAGGGAAGATGTAAACAGATTAAGAGATCTTGAGAGCCCGAATTTCACTGTGTAAACAATGGGAAGCTACTTAGTATGGGAAAGGTTCTGTCACCATCCATGAATCCTACTATGTGGTAGGCACTGTGCTAGGTCCCAGAGATTATTAATGTGCAAGAGTAACAGCTTCCTTGCCTTATGAATCTTGTGGAGGGGATTATTAATATGAGGCACTGTAAGTACAAAAATAAAGGAAAATAAAGATGCTACCAGGTTATATACTAGGAGGGCCTAACTGACTTGGTAGGTGAAGGAAAGATTCCCAGAAATGACCTCTAAGCTTTCTTATCCTTTTCGAATAGAAGTTAGTCAGAAAAGGTGGGGCCAGAGGGAAGGTAGGGGTAGTGGAGGTGCACCACAGGGAATAAGCAGAGAGGAAGGCTGTTCTGTAGGAAAATAAATGGTGCAACGGGTCCAGCGATAAGAAAGAACATGGCGTGTTTCAGGAATCGATGGCTGGGGGGGCAGGTGCGATCACTATGTTAGAATGCAAGAGGAAGACTGTCAAGGGATGAGGGGAGAAATTTAAGCTAGTGGTTAGATTACAACTGGCCTTATAAATCAAGTCAAGGAATCTGAACTTCATCCCAAGGGGAATGGTAAACAGTGAAGAGTTTTAAGCAAGGGAGTCATAGTCACACCTGCATTTTAGGAAAACACTACTTGCAGTACACAGAATGGATTAGAGAGGGGTGAGCTCAGAGAAGGGACCTGTTGCTATGATTCCAGACCAGCAATGACAGCAACACTCCCCCCCCGCCCCCGCAAAAGAATGAAAGTGAGAAACCAAGAAAAGAGAATCAGCATGACTTGATAGTTAACTGAATTTGATGGTTAAAAAAAAAAAGAAAGCGAGGGTCAAAGTTAATTTCCAAAGTACTGGCTTATTCAGATGAACGAAAGATGGTGTAATTAAAAAAAAAAAAAGGAACAAAGGAATTATGGAAAGAAATTAATGGGTCCAATTTTGGATATGGGAATTTGAGAGATATACAATGGAATCATCTGATAGGGGGAAAAATCCATGTTATAGGTGAGTATTTGGGATTATTCAGTATAAAGACGGTAAATGGAGCTAAGATTAGATGAAATTTCTAGGGAGATGTACAAAGTGAGAAAAGGAGCAGTTTGGGCCAGAATACTGAGGAAAGCCATTATTTAAGAGGCAGAGAGAGAAGCCCAAAGGCAAAGAAGGATATCAAGAAAAAAATGGTCAGTAGTCAACCAACACTGAGGGAGGAAGAATATTAAAAATGTGTTTCAGAAAGGTAACTTTGACAGGAATTAGAAAAGGGAAGACTCTACTTTCCACCATTCCTACCAATCCCATCACTCCCTACACTTCTGTACTGATTTTATTTTCTTCACGGCAGTAAATATCTAAAATTAATTCATTCCTTCACTATTCAACTGTCTCTCCCTTCTAGAATGTCAGCTCTGTTTTAGAGCAGGGACCTTGTGTGTCTTTTTCCATACTATCTCCAAAGCACTTAACATTAGTGCCTGACATGTAGTAGGTACTCTGTAAATACTTACTGAATTAAGAAGATCAAGGGAAAATGTAAGAGTACTACAACTAGGTCAGTGACAATGAAGTTGAAGAAGAAAGATATGAAAGACATTTTTGAGGGGGAAAAAAGTTTTCAAACACTGCTACCAACAAACTTCATTCATTAAACTATAAGCACTTGCATCAGATATACCAAATCAGTTTTACATTCCAAAGTTATTTAGCTTTTCCCACTTAATATTCTCCCTCCTCCTGGAAGTCCCATGAATCTGAAGGCGCAGGGTAAACTGAATGTTTTGGATAAGAAAAGCTATAAATAAATGTATTTTGAATGCTCCATAGCATCTGGGGAGTAAAATATCCAATATACATGGAGCTTTTTTTGGCTGATCAGAACTATGTTAATTAAATCCTCTAAGACCCCCCTTTCAAATCCATTCAAAATAACTGGCTGGCAAAGTAGTAAAGTACACGGAGACTTTGGAATGTAGTGGAAAAAGACTTTAAATTTGAGCTATGTTGTTTAATAATTATGTAATCTCTCTAGTTTCCTCATCCTCACAATAGAAATTATATAAATATTAATCTTAGCTGCTGAAAAGACTTTCATAAAGAACATTACAGTCAAATTAGTTGACATAAGAGTCAAATACACTATGCTTAAATCTTGCAAGTCCAATGGGGTGCTAATGCTAATGCAACTGCTCAACATTCTTATGCCTGATTCTTATCTCTCACTACTTTTCTGCATAATCTTCCCACTCCAAAAAAGCCCATTTAACTTTTGTCACATGAACACTCCCTATGTACCTTAAATTTAGCTTACGACATTTCTCTTGTCTTCTCTTCCACTTTGATCCTACTCATTTTTCAAGGCTCTAAGTCCTTACATTTCTCTCAAGATTCTCTTCTAACCATTCAAGTTAACAATGATCTCTCCTCTTTTGAATTCCTATAGCACTTTTCTGTACCCCTCAGTTAATAACATAACTGCAATGAGCTTTATAGTTCTTAGCTCCTAACTATAATATCAGTAATGGAAGGTTCTAAACAAAATACTACTTTTGTGTCATGTAAAGTACTAAAAATAACAAAGTACTTTGCGCACAATATTTAAAATTGTCTATATGTAGATTCATTTGATAACTTGGTGACTGATCAGGGAAGGCATAAAATATTTAATTAAATATTTAATGAAATATCCTGGGCTGGTGTAGCTCAGTGGATTAAGTGCTGGCCTGCAAACCAAAGGGTCGCCGGTTTGATTCCAAGTCAGGGCACGGGACCTGGGTTGTGGGCCGGGTCCTCAGTAGGGGGCGTGCAAGAGGCAACCACACATTGACGTTTCTCTCCCTCTTTCCCTCCCTTCCCCTCTCTCTAAAAATAAATAAAATCTTTAAAAATATATACATAGAGCCCTGGCTGGTGTAGCTCAGTGGATTGAGCGCCAGCCCAAGAACCAAAGAGCTGCAGTTCAATTCCCCAGTCAGGGAACATGCCTGGGTTGTGGGCCAGGTCCCCAGTAGGGGGCGGTCAAGAGGCAACCACACATTGATGTTTCTCTTTCTTCCTCCCTTCAATTCTCTCTAAAAATAAATAAGTAAAATCTTTAAAATATATATATATATATATACACACACAGACATATATTTAATGAAACAGACCCTTATGTTCCTCCTTCCATTCTATTATCTTACTTAGTTACTGAAAAGGCAACAGTCACCAATACATGTGTTCACCTTGCCTGTAGGCAGACCTTAGCCTTTTCTTCCCATCGCTCAGAGACTGTAAGGAGCTCCTGTAGTTCAGCCATTGCTTTCTCCACAGCATGGTGGGGAGCCAACCCCACCCCAGAGTCTATCAATTTCTTCATGACATCCAAAGTGACTTGCTGTGGGTCTGATAGAGTCAGTCTTACTTCATCCAACCATCGAGCCTGCTGTAGCTCTTGCTTAAGTCGGGCTAATTCGGGTAGCTCCACATAGAGACTAGAGCCCATGTCTATCAACATCTGGAGTTTAGAAGAATCTGGGGTTTCATCCATCATGGCCTCTTGAGCACGTTCATGAAACTCTTCCACATCATCCAGCAGATTCTTAAAAGATCAAAAGAATAAAAATAAAAAATAAATGTAAATGATAAAAAATGAGTATGTAATAAACATACTTGATAGACCATAGACATAATTTTAAAAAATACATTTATTAATTTTAGAGAGAGAGGAGGGAGGGAAGAGAGACCGAGAAACACCAATGTGAGGGAGAAACACTGATTGTTTGTTTCCCTTACGTGCCCTAAGGATCAAACCTGCAATCTAGGTTTGTGCCCTGACCGGGAATCGAACCCCCAGCCTTTATGAACAACACTCCAACCAACTGAGCCTCACTGACCAGGGCAAATAGACATAGTTTTGATAGGTAAAATTATCAAATTCTAGACCACCTAATAATTTCATCATCATAGCACCACACAGGTATAAGAGTTAAGAGCATAAATATGCCTCTCTATAATCACCTGCATAGTCCTACTTTTAAAATATAATTCATTTAAAAATATGTAATGACTTCTGACTTAGATGTAGGCAGTGTTCTAGGCACACAGTATTAAACAAAACATACAAAGTGCTTGTCTTCAAGAACATGTATTTCAATGTAAGTGGCCAGTCACTGAACACGTGAATAAAATGTCAAGAGTTTAAGTGCTATGAAAATAAAATAGGGTAACACAATAGAGAACGAACCAAATATTACTTTGTATATTACTTTGCAATGGTCATCTGAAAGACAGATGAACTAAAACAAAAATGAGAGGTAGATGCAGGAACCTTATGAAGAGCTGGAAATAGAGCAGTTCAGACAGGGCAAATAATAACTGCAGAAGCTTTGAAAACAGAAATGAGCTTGGTATCTTGCTCCAAAGTCGATGATGGGGAGCAAAGTGGATGAAGAATATGAGAGGGGACCCCCAAAATGGAAATTATTTATTAAAAACTGTGTATTTATTCTTACGTTTAAACTTCAGTCACCTTCAAAGTACTCTCCATTTAATGCAATACACTTATCTAGAAGTTTTTTCCACCACTCGAAATAGTTTTTGAACTGTTAATTCTGATGGCCTTTAGTGCTCCTGCCATTTTTTAATTCACTTCTTCCATACTGGCAAAACGTTTCCCTTTGATAACTTTTCTCATTCGGGTAAACAAAAAAAAAAGGGCACTCAGGGCAAGATGGGTGAATAGAGAGAGTGGGGATTGGGGGGGTCACACCATTTTTAGTCAAAAACTGCTCAACACAGTGTGGTGTGCGCTGGTGCACTTGTAAATCACCCATCATGAAATGGGTAAACGCGCTGAGTCTTCAAAAAGAAATTATTGAAGCCAAACACAGCCTTCTCACAACAATGCCAGCTGGTACACTGATACAGATGGGTTCCTAGAACACTCACCTAGCAGGGGAACCCTGTACTACAAGGGGCCCGTCATCCAAAAGATAATTCTGTTTTTTGGGTGGGTCCCCCCTCATAAATATAACTGACAGTTTGATGTGGAGAGCAGACCCCAGAGAACCCTGAGCAGTCCCACCCACCGCTGGCCCAGTTACCATCACACCCTTGGAGACGCTGCAGCTATCGTAGCCAGACCCAGTCACGATCACTGAAACCGTGAGCAGCGAGGCCAAGACCCAGCAGCTGCTTGCCACCCCCACCCTCAGCACTGCCAACACCAAACCCAGCACAAAAGGCAGCAGCACAGGGAGTCATGGCCCAGGCAGCCTCACATCAGCAGTGCCTGCTGGTAGAGACAAGGAGGTCATCCCAGCAGGTTTTGGGAACAGTAAAATGGTTCAGTGTAAGAAATGGGTATGATAGGAACGACACCAAGGAAGAATGTATTTGTACACCAGACTGCCATTAAACCAGACTGCCATTAAAAAGAATAACCCCAGGAAGTACCTTTGCAGTGTGCAACATGGGAGAAACTGTGGAGTCTGATGTTGTTGAAATAGAAAAGAGTGTGAAGACAGCAAATATTACAGGTCCTGGTGGAGTTCCAGTGCAAGGCAGTAAATGTGCAGCAGATCTCAACAGATGTTATCCATATTGTAGGGGTCCTCCACGTAATTACCAGCAGAATTACCAGAATAGTGAGAGTGGGGAAAAGAATGAGGGATGAGACAGTGCTCCTGAAGGCCAGGCCCAATAGCACTGGCCCTGCCACAGGCAGCAGTTCCCACCTTACTGTGGAGACCCTATGGGCAATGACCCTCCTGTGCAGGGAAAAATGATGGAGGGTGCTGACAACCAGGATGCAGGAGAACAAGGTAGACCAGTGAGACAGAATATGTGTCAGGGATATAGACCACAATTTCACAGGCGCCCTCCCTGACAAAGATAGTCTGGAGGTAACGGCAATGCAGAAGATAAGAAAAATCAAGGAGTTGAGACCCCAGGTCAGCAGCCACCTCTTCAATTACTGACACAGATACCCAAGAAACCCTAAACCACAAGATGGCAAAAAGGCAAAAGCAGCTAATCTACCAGTTGAGAATTCATCTGCTCCCGAAGGCTGAGCAGGGCAGGGCTGAGTAAATGCCTGTTTACCATCTCTACTATCATTCTTTTTAGTCATCCAACAAGAAGAAATGAGTATGAAATTCTAGCTATAAGAAATGAACAAAGGATTGGAGCTGAAGACCTTAAGTGCTTGCTTTTGCCCACTGACCAGATAACTAGAACTATCTGTATTAACTATGCAGCATGGGGTTTTTATTATTTTTATCTAAAGGCATATCTTGGGTAATAACAAACGTTTTGTGGTTTCTTTGTTTGTTTTTAAATAAACCTGATTTTTCTCAATACATCTTTAAAAGTTTTTAAATTGTTTTATATCTGGTCAAGTTGAGATTTTTAAGAACCTTACTTTTAATTTGTAATAAAGTTTACAACTTGATTTTTTCAAAAAAGTCAACAAACTGTAAGCACCTGTTAATAAAGGTCTTCAATAAAAAAATTAAAATAAAATGAAATAAATATAGTTGAAGAATAAGCAGAAGTCAGATGACATAGTGCCTGGTAGAGTATGAGTTTAGATTTCATTCTAATAGCTTCGGGGAACTGCTGGAGGGTTTTAACCATGGGCAAGTGATATAATTTGATTTATATTTTACATGATCACTCTGGCTACTAAAGGAAAAATAAACTGCCAGGGACAAGAGTAGAAGGGAGACCAGTTAAGAGGTCGTTCCAGTAATCTAAATAAGAGATTTTATTGGTATAGAGCATAGTTTAAGCAATTGAGTTGATGACAAATGGTTTGCTTTGACATACATTTTGGAGAAAATAAGCATTTCTTTAGAGGCTGGCTGTAGAATATAAGAAAAATAAAGGAATCGAGGATTTTGATCATTAGAAGGCTTTTAAGACGCCTTGTAGTCTGTAGAAAAGAAGAATGGCAGTTAGAGCTGGAGGCTGGAACTTAATAGGATATAGGTAATATTTAATGTTACTGGACAAATAAGAAAATATCAGGACCAAGAATAATAAAAGGGCTGAGTCTCCTAATATACTCCACAATTAGAAGTCAAGCCAAGGTCGTGGTCCTTGGGCCTGGGTCTACAGAGTGTAGCAGTCATGGCCACCCATGCTCTCCAATATCACCAAGATGCACATCATAGTTCAGGGCACCTGGAAGTCCCCTCTGAGCAAAGTGATGGAGCCTGTGAAGGTGGTGACTGACCTTGGGTACCATCACACTGACTGTGCCCACATGTACAAGAACAAGATTGAGGTGGGGATGGCAATCCAAGAGAAGCTCAAGGAGCAGGTGGTGAAGCAAGAGGGCCTCCTCACCATTAGCAAGCTGTGGTCCATGTACCACAAGAAAAACCTGGTAAAAGGAGCCTGCCAGAAGATGCTCAGAGACCTGTAGTTGGACTATCTGGACCCTGACCTTATGCACTGGCCAATTTCAAACCCAGAAACAAATTTTTCCCTTTGGATGGGAAGGCAACATGGTTCCCTCTGACACTGATTTTTTTGGACAAAAGGGAGGCCATGGAAGAGCTGGTGGGTGAACAGCTGATTAAAGCTATTGTAATCTCCAACTTCAACCATCTCCAAATCAAGATCTTAAACATACCTGACTTAAAATATAAACTGGAACAAATGACAACTATAACTCACTCAAAAGAAGTTAATCCAGCATTGCCACTCCAAAGGCATTATGATTACTGTCTATAGTCCTCTCAGTATTCCCAACAGGCCATGGATCAAGCCTGAGCACCCTTCCCTACTGGAGGATCCCAGAATCAAAGCTATAGCTAACAAGTACAATGAAACCAGAGCCCAGGTCCTGATCCAGTTCCCCATGGAGAGAAATCTGGTCATGATGCCCAAGTCTATGACAGCTGAATCCATTGCTGATGCATTTCAGGTCTCTGACTTCGAACTGAGCAGTGCAGATGTGACCACCTTAATCAGCTACAACAAGAAATACAGGGTGCCTTGATGAGCTATGTCTCCCACAGGAATTATCCCTTCAAAGAAGAGTTCTGAAGCTATGGGTGCCCGCTCTTCCCCAAGTGACCTACTGCTGTCCTTCTTGCCTCATTCTTCCTGTATGTGGTAGCAGAACAGCCACCTGTAGATGAATCAGCAAGGTCATGTCCAGCCTGGCATTGGGTCTGAAGAGCAATCTGAGAAAATTAAAGGTCTCTTCCAGTTTTCTTTACCCTTCTTGTCCAGTGGGGTAAGGACAACCTCGATACCCTTTTCTGACTAAGCTGAATCTAAGAAGTGAAAAATAGTGCCACTAACAATTTCATTTTGGCTGCCTGGAATTGTAATCCTTTCAGTTAGATTTCTCCTTGCCTCAAATGAAAAGTACTTGGGGGGAAAAAAAAGAAGTCAAGCCAAGGGGAAAACAGTCAGCAAAGACTAAAGAAAAGGAATGTGAATAAGCTAAGAAAACCAGAGCCTATCATGTCACAGATGTTTACAGAAGAAAATCTCTCAGGAAGGTATGTTCAACTACCAAAATGCTCTTATGATCTGGAGTAGACAAAAACATGGTACAAGATTTCACAAGTTGATAGCTTGATAAAAAACATTTTAGATATCTTACCCACAGCCAAATCACAAAAACATACTACAAACTATCAAAAGATGACTGTGCCATTAATATATTTGATATATACCATTTGATGTATTTGATTTTATCTATTTATTAAATCATCAGGGCCCTGATAATGTCAGAGATCTGCATTTTTAAAAGCTCATGAACTAATGACTCACTGATACATTCTATTTCTTTTAATTAATTTTTTGCATTTCAGTTACATCTAAGTTAAATGGGGCTTCTGACCCAAAATGAACATAGAAAAAAATTCTAAACTAGCCTTAATTCCAGAATTTTAAAGGAGGAATTACATGCTAAGAATGAAACAAAGAGATTCTCACTGCCTACTAAAAACTGTTTAATATTAGCACTTATGTGAGAAAAGAAACAAGCAGAACAAAAACTAGTCTAGACACACTATTCTGTTTACCCAAAATTGTAGCCTATACTACACAGGATATTACCCAATTAAAGAATGTAATACTCTACCTTTACTTGTCGAGCTTGGCTTATGACACATGGAAGACTAAAAAGTTGCTGGACAAAGGCCTTCAATTCTTCCACAGTCAGTTTGGTCCGAGTCCTCCCACAATCGGGGCTCTGCCTGATGTAAAACAGTATTGAGATAGAAGTAAGAAAAATTCATGGTCATTTGGATATCAAAGGGGCTTCTAATCTCTTTATAATTCTCACCCAAGCAATTCCAGAATACTAATGTTTGATGAATTCCACTTATAATGGTGATTGCTTCCAAATTAGGTTTTTAGCTCTGCAGTTAATGGCTCAGAAATCCAACTCCCCAAGTTATAGTTTCTGCAATCTCACAAGTATTAAATATTTTAAATAGTCAATAAATTCCTCACAGTAAAATATTAAGTTCACTAATAAAACAGAATCCTCTAACTCACAAAGCTTAAGATGAAGAATATGGGCATTTAATCTGGTTTAGGAAATAATTAACCCTCTGAAACTGATTCAAAATTTTGTTTGTATGTATTTTTCTTTTAAAAAGGCCTGGCTGGTGCGGCTCAGTGGACTGAGCACCAGACTGTGAACCAAAGGGTTGCCTGTTCGATTCCTAGTCAAGGCACATGTCTGGGTTGTGGGTCAGGTCCCTGATGGGGGGCATGTGAGAGACAACCAACCACTCATGTTTCTCTCCCTCTCTTTTTCCCTCCCTTCCCCTCTGTCTAAAAATAAATAAATAAAACCTTATTTACAAACAAACAAATAAAAAAGGTCCCTAAGCTTTCACCAGATTTTCCAAGGAGATCAGTGACCCACTGACAGGTGAAGATTTGCTGATCAGTGTCTCTAAGAAATGTTTCCTGGTAAAGTGGTAGATTAAAAAATGCACAATTACCATAGCGAATTGCTATAGATAAAGCCACTCAGATATAAGGAATGTGTTATAATGAATATGAAACAACATTACAGAAAACATAACACATATGAGTTACATTAAATCAAGGACACACTCTTCTGTGCCCCTTGACAGCTTCCCCTGCATCCATCAAGGTTACTCTTTGCTGCCGCCTTCCTTCAGCCTATAGTATTATATATTTATTTACAAATATGTATTGTACACCTACTATGCGTCAGACATTGTTCTAAGCACAAGGAATATAGCAATGAAAAAAATCCCCGCATTCTAGTCATATATATACTCTAGTGGGATGGGGAAAGAAAGGAGACAGGCAATAAATAAGTACATTAGTATATCAGGAGTTGAGAGGGCTAAAAGGAAAAAATATAATAATAAGAGAGTTGCAATTTTATAAAGGGCTATCAGAGAAGTCCTCCACAAGAATGTGACATGTGCATAAAACCTGAGAGAAGTGAGGGGATAAGACACCTGGATATCAGGGGAAGAGAACTCCAAGCAGAGTAAATAGCAATGTGAAGGCCCTAAGCAGGAATGCTTCTGGTGTGTAGGGACAGTAAAAGGAAGAGAGTGGCAGAGTGAAGCAACAGAGAAAAATAATAATAAATGGTGATGGAAAAATATTTTAAAATAAAAAATCTATAAAAAAGAAAGAATAGGAGATAAAACTAGGACATTACTGGAGGAGGGACGGACAAGGATACAAGAAGTCAAAGATGATACACAGGGCCTCAAAGGCAAGGTAAAATTTTGGCTTTTACTCTAGGAAAAAAAGAAAAAAAGGAAATCATTAGAGAATTCAATACTTCTTAGTCTTACCTGTGTTTCTGCTTTTTGCTCAGAAGCAGTTGAGCCACAGAAGCACAGGTCTCAGCTTCTTTTACGGCGTCCCTGAGTTTTCTAAAGAGATCATTCTCTGGGTATTTCCTATCCTCAGCATCTTCCAGCATTACTCGTAATTCAATCAAATCTATAAAAATAAATAAAAAGCGCCCTGACTGGTGTGGCTCATGGGTTGGGCATCATCCCAAACTGAAAAGTCACCGATTTGATTCCCGGTCAGGGCACATGCCTGGGTTGTGGGCTAGGTCCCCAGGTGGGGGACCTACGAGAGACAAAGGATCAATGTTTCACTCTCACACTGATGTTTCTCTCTCTCTTTCTCCCTCCCTTCCCCCTCCCTAGAAATAAATAAAATAAAATCTTAATAAATGAATAGCCATATACTATGACCACAGACAAAAAAAGCATTGAAAACTTTTCACTAACCTCTCTCAAGTCAGTCATCAACCATTCAGCAAAAACATACTGCAGCTGTGAAAAAAACCTCACCAATGCAATAAACGCTTACTCCTAATTCTTACAGACAGTGCCTCTCAGTTAAGCAATTTTTCTTTCTCAATAAGCCTTTATTATTAACGTCCATGGGTAACAATGGCTTCCAAGAAAATCTATCTACTGCAGGTTAGTTCTCTGCCCAATTTTATACCAACATTTTCACTTAAAAAAAAAAAAGATTCTCACTTAGAAAACTAAAGACTATAATCAACCAATCTATTAGTCTCAAATCTCATATGAAGCCTGGGATTTTTGCTTAATGGAGGAAAAACACATAAAACAAAGCCTCTTTCAAAGTCACAACAATTTCAGTGTATGCATACAAAAGGAGGAAACTTAACCTTTCTTGTGGTTGAAGTTGGCGGATAATGCTTCTGTAACGTGACTGACCCAAGTGTCATAGGACTGTGCCCTGACTTTCACACCATATAGCAGAGAAGGTAGGTCCTCTAATGGGTAGCGATATCTAAGAACAAAACAAAAAACCATGGAAATAAAAACTTCAAAAACCAACAACTTGAGTAAATAAAATTTTAAGTACAATTAGCTTAAGGAAAGCACAATGGCCAGAGGAATGAGGCCTTGGTACACATAAAGAGAAAAATCAAAGAAGCCCACAGCTGCCACAGAGGGAGAGTTAAGGGACATGTGAAATCAACTGACAAACTGATTTTACTTGACAAGTTCAGGGCCAACTTTACATGACTGGTCCTCAAACAGGGAGGCGGATCAGACAAGAAGTTACCAGCCCAGACACAAGGAAAGGAATTACAAAGAGCAACATTAACACTTGGTTTTAAAAGAAGGTAATGGCAGTTTTACAAGAAAGTTCTGGATGGATACCTAAGACATTTCTTCTGCATGGGGCAGGGGCACAGATCATTTGGATGGTAGAGACACACAAGTCGTTCAGGATTACAGGAGCATGTGAGAGCAGAGAGAAAACATGTGGTTCGGCAGGCTGAACACTGTCTCTCATCATCAGGAACAAGTTCAAATACTTCTTCTTCTGACATCAGGACACCCTGAAATATAATTTATGTCATTAGATCAAGTCTTTCTAATCTTTCAAGCGCCAAGGAACTTATTAAATTTTTCTCTATGGGTAAATCTCTGACGTAAGACATAAACATGGGAGGTACAAGGGCACTTCATCAAAATACTTTCTTCATTTTAAAAGGGCAAGACTAAACCTCGGTATCTAGGAATGCGCATTTGACTGATAAAACTATTTTTAAAATACAAGGAAGTTATTACTACAAAGGTCGAAACAGTCAAGGAAGTTGTAACTGACAAAACTATTTCTTGACCAGAGCTGTGATGACAACAAAGTTAACCAAAAAATAATTCATAAAGCCAAATATTTGTTTTGTGTGTTTTATATTCTCTTTAAAACAAGAAAAAAATTGTCCCCAGGGACAATACACCTTTGAACCAGAAAGTAACCTATGATCTAAAAATGACACTGATATGTACAAACATATATAAAGATAAGGAATTATAAAATAAACTATGCGAACCACAGTAAAATCTACTTAGGCAAGGCATCCAAAAAAGTTAATCAGTATGCCAGTTTAAAAAAATAAGAACATCTAAAGTGGTATTTTACAAAGATTCCATTCAAGGACTCCTTTTATGGTTTCTACTTACCTGAGCAAAGTACTTATAAACCTAATTCCACCTCGAGAGCAAACTTTTTTCACTTAAGGTAGGAACCTGGTCATTTATTCACTGGCAGACACAGTCCAGTTCTTTCAACATATACTTTGTTTTGATATTTATTTAATCTCACTATATTCTCTTACCTTTCCACTTTCTCATATTAGCATTTAATATTGTCATTAGAAATTATTTTTATGCAAAAATGATCCCAAAATCCACTGAAGGTATTTCTTAAGAGTACAAGAATTTACACAGCTAGAGAACACCTGGCAAATAGGGGATGCTAATGCATCGACCAACAAAGTCCTGACTGCTTCAAGAAATTTTATGCTTTCCATGGTCAAGATGGAGGCGTAGGTAGATACACTTTGTCTCCTTACACAACCAAAAGAAGGAAAACAAAAAATTTAAAAACAAAAAATAAAGAGAACTGCCAGAAAATTGAACTGTATGGAATTATGACAACCAAGGGGTTAAAGGAGAAACGTTCACCTAACTGGTAAGAGGGGCAGAGACAGACAGCCAGGACAGACAGGATGCACAGCAAGGCTGTGGTTGGCAGACCTGGCGGTCCCACATCTGCATGCAGATAAAATGGGAGGAAAATGGGAGCGAGAGAGGCTGTGTAACCCAGGACTCCAGTGCAAGAAAAAAAAGCCTCAAAACCTCTACCAGTAAAAACCTGTGGGATTTGTGGTGGCAGGAGAAACTGCAAGTCTCACAGGAGAGTTTGTTTGAGAGATCCACAGGGTCCTAAAACGTACACAAACCCACCCACCCGAGAATCGGCACCAGAAGGGTCAATTTGCTTGTGGGTAGCAGGGGAAGTGACCGAGAGCTGGCCAGAGCCAAACAAGCAGCATTGTTTCCTCTCAGACCCCTCCCCCACATACAGAGCCACAAGGCAGAGAAGTGGGTTGCCCCACCCTGGTGAATACCTAAGGCTCCGCCCTTCACAACATAACAGGAATGCTGAGATTTAAAAAAAAAAAATGGCTCAAATGAAAGAACAGATCAAAGATCCAAAAACAGAGCTAAGTGACGAAGAGATAGCCAACCTAACAGATGCAGAGTTCAAAATACTGGTAATCTGGATGCTCACAGAATTGGTGGAGTATGGTCACATAATGGAGGAAAACCTGAAGACTATGGAAAGTGAAATAAAGAAAAACAGACAAGGAACCAACGGTGAAGGGAAGAAAACTGGGACTCAAATCAACAATTTGGAGCAGAAAGGAGAAAGAAACATTCAACCAGAACAGAATGAAGAAAAAAATTCAAAAAAATGAAGAGAGATTAAGGAACTTCTGGGACAACTTTAAACGCACTAACATCCGAATCACAGGGGTACCAGAGGGAGAAAAGAGCAAGACATTGAAAACTTATTTGAAAAAATAATGAGAGAATTTCTCCAATCTGGCAAAGGAAGTAAGACTTCCAGGAAGTCCAGGAAGCTCAGAGAGTCCCAAAGA
Organism: Mormoops blainvillei; assembly: GCA_004026545.1. NCBI lineage: Eukaryota > Metazoa > Chordata > Mammalia > Chiroptera > Mormoopidae > Mormoops > Mormoops blainvillei. The sequence goes on from PVJD01001297.1 coordinate 144,279, forward strand.
AGCTGGGTCCCAAAGAAGCACACACCAAGGCACACCATCATTACCTTACCCAAGATTAAAGATAAGGAGAGAATCTTAAAAGCAGCAGGAGAAAAGGAGGCAGTTCCTGTAAAGGAGTTCTCATAAGGCTATCAACTGATTTCTCCAAAGAAACCTTACAGGCAAGAAGGAGCTGAAAGAAGTATTCAAAGTCATGAAAGCCAACGACCTACATCCAAGATTACTCTATCTGGCAAAGCTATCATTCAGAATGGAAGGGCAGATGAAGTGGTTCCCAGATAACATAAAGTTAAAGAAGTTCATCATCACCAAGCCCTTATTACATGAAACATTAAAGGGTTTATCTAAGAAAAAGATCAAAACTATGAACAGTAAAATGACAACACACAACTATCAACAACTGAACCTAAAAAAACAAAAACTAAGCAAATGGTAAAACAGGAACAGAATCACAAAAACGGAGTTCACGTGGACGGTTATCAGCGGGGAGGTGGAGTGGGGAGAATGGGGAAAATGGTATATGGAATAAGATGTATAAATGATAGGTACAAAATAGGGGAGGTTAAGAATAGTATAGGAAGGGGAGAAGCCAAAGAACTTATATGTAAGACCCAGGGACATGAACTAAGAGGGAGAATGCTACTTGTCGGGGTCGGGGGGTGGGGGGTAGGAAATAAACAGGAGAAAAAAATGGGGCACTGTAATAGTATAACCAATAAAATATATTTAAAAAATTTTTTATACGTTCCAAAGTGTTCCCAAGGTCCACTAGCCCTAGAAGACATTCTGTAAAAAAAAAATAAATAAATAAAATAAAGAAAGAAAGAAGAAGAAGAAAGAAAGAAATTCCTCTGGGGAAAATGTTATATATTATAATCTCTCCTAATTTAAGAGATTAGCAATGCAAACCAGCATATTAAAAAAAAATAATAAAGTTTTCTAGTAAAAAAAAAACCCAAAACATTTATTTTCTTAACCCACTATTTCCCAAACTTTATAACAGAGCAATTTTTCCTCATTCCTTCCTACATATTATTTAGCTTATATTATTGAGAACACACTGGAAAAAACATAAATTATCAGGAGGGAATGAAGAGAAAGAAAAAGTCAGATACTAATTAAAAAGCTATTTGAAATTATCCAGGTGAGAAAATTAAGGAGTGGAACAGAATGGTAGTAACAAGGAAAAAGAGGGAAGGGGGGGAGACTGATGAGAGACAGTGCCAAAAAAAAAAAAAAGGCTTAAAACTAGATAACAGGTAACTATGAAGGAGACAGATGAGTCAAGAATCACATTTAAGTTTTTATCCAACAATCTTGGCACTTACTGGGATAGGCAATTAGAAAAGGAAAGCGGTTTGTAAAAGGGTTGAGGAAGAGGAGATGACAGTCTACTTTATATGCTGAGATGACAAAAATCTAAGAAATATACAGTAATAACAGAGACACATTATAAATGGGTGACTGGACATATCACTTCTTTCAAAATGACAATTCCTGTGATTGCATAAAATAGAAGGAAACATTAATAGGTGAGAAATAAAACCACAGGATAATAGCTGAAAGAAAGTTAAAATCCTAAGAGGGGCTAAGAATTCTTTGAAAAGGGAAACAACAAAAGGTCAAAGGCTGATCCCTACAAACTCTGGCAGTTGAGGAAGATGAGGAAAATAATAACTAGAAGTGATTTTCAAGAGTTAACAGGAGGCTGAAGAAACAGTAAAGCATGAATTAACAAAATCAAAGAAGCAATATACAGTACAATGAAAAGATCACGGGGATAAAAGACAAACAACTGAACTTAGCAATAAACTCTCACTAGCAAACTTAGAGCGTTTCAGTATGACAGTAATGATGAAGAGATAATGAGGAAATGAGGGCACTGTCAACAGAAAACCCACTCAAGAAGTGTTTTTTAAAGAGATAAAATGAAAACTTTTCTCAAGATAGGAAAGACCAGTGTATAATGCAGAGAAAAGGCAGAGATAAGTATCTGGGAACAAGGGCACATGAAGAAGGTAAGTTTAAAGAGTAAGAGTCTATAGAGAAGCTTGATCACAGTATCATAAATAAGATGAACAAGATATGTGACATTCAAGTTATAAAAAAAGAATGTCCTGTTAATGATGCAAGTTCAACTGAAATAGACTACCACAGAAACTTACCAATGTACTTAAAGAAAGATTACAGGCAATGGAAAAAGAAATCCACTTTAAATAAATGTATATATAAAATGAATAATCTAAGTTTCAACTTTAGGAAACTTAGAAAAAGAGCAAATTAAATCCAAAGTAAGAAGAAAAATAGTAATTAGAGCAGCAGAAACCAATGAAACGGCAAACAGGAACTCAACAGAGAAAAATTAATGAAATCAAAAGCTGGTTATAAGAAAAAATTCAATAAAATTAATAAGCCTCTAGCCAGGCTAACTAAAACAAAAAGAAAAAGGGACACAAATTACTAAGAACAGAAATGAAAAAGGTGACATCTCCACTAATACTATGGACATTAAAAGCATAATAAAGGAATACTATATGACTACAAATTTTATAACCTAGATGAAATGGACCAATTCTTTGAAACACAGTAGTTGTTAAAACTCACACATGAAGAAAAAAAGGGATCCAAGATGGTAGCAGAGCAGGTGAAAGCTACACTCACCTCCTCCCAGGACCAAACTGGAACTACAACTAAAATACAGAACAATCAATCTGAATAATCAACTGAAGAATATAACTTTATAATGGAGCAATTTTTCCTCATTCCTTCCTACATATTATTTAGCTTATATTATTGAGAATACACTGGAAAAAACATAAATTATCAGGAGGGAATGAAGAGAAAAAAAAAGTCACAGAGAAAGAAAAATGAACAGAAGTCTTATAACCAAGAATTTACAGAGGCTAGTAGGAAGGGCAGAGACCTGAAAACAGCTGGCTCCACTCCCACAGGCAATGGGTGAGATTCCACAGGGTTATCTTAGCTGCAAAGGATCCCTCTGAGGAGCATGTCTCAACCCCACACCAGGCTCCCCATCCCAGAGCACCAGAGCTGGGAAGAGGTGCCCGCATAACATCAGGTTATGAAAATTGGCAGGGATTCTGTCCACCAGAAAGAGGCAGAGTCTGTTAGAGACTTGAGCTTCCTAGAGATACAGGCACCCTCTTAAAGGGCTACTGCACAAAATTTCATTCACAGCCACCTACCCTGGGCTATGGCAGAGGAAGGGTGGAGGGTAGACTGGAGTCATGTGAAGAAAGACTGGGGTTTGTGACTCTGGGGAGCGACCTGAGGGGACAGCTGCCGGGACCCCAGTGCTGAGTCACTGTCCCGCACCTCCGAAGCCATTTTTTTAAATTAAATTTTATTTTATTTTATTTTATTTATTTATTTGCTTATTTATTTATTTATTTCTTATCTTTTAGTCCTCCTAATATCCATCTTTTTTTGGGTAGAGCACTTACCTCCTTACAACACCAGCCTTGGGGGAAGCAATAGCCCCACACTCTGGACTCCCTCTCATCCCACTTTGCAGAGCTCATGTCCTGCTGAAAAGTGTGTCAGAGTGTAGAGGTATGAGCAGACTCAGAGGGTGTCAGTGTTTAAGTGGTGTGGCTTTGGGGCAGGGATATTTCCCCTAACTTTCCTGTGAAGCTGACTGGTGCCTTCCCCTCAGGGAAGATCCTCTAGCCCCATCTTCTGGGATCCAGGTGGCCCCATGCTCTATACTCCTAGTGGCCCCACCTGCTGACACCTAGACAGAATCTAGAACAGGCTGAGTGGTGTGGCTCTGGGGAAGGAGCCATTCCCTTCCCCTTTCCCCAAGGCTAACCTGTGCTCCCCACTACATACACACTAGATTTTGGATTGGCTAGCTCCAGAACCCCGACTCCTGGCAGCACGCACTGGTTAGCTCGGGAACCCAGCAGAAAGGACAGGGCCATCTTTTCCTCACATGCCAGACTAGTATGGTACCCTCCCTTCACATGGCTAAATCTTGGTCTGTTTGGACCTGATAAACTCTGCTGGCCTCATCCGGACAATTTCCTGAGACCGCAGTGCACCAAAAATGGCCTGTAGGTACCTAGCAGGTGGTGGCTAGATGTGGTGGTGGCTAGATGCGGTATACTCTGGGACTTTTGCTGAGTGGCCTTAGACCCAGCACTGGCAGAGTTTGAACCTGTATCAATTAAGTGAACACCACTAGCTACTACCTGGTGACTTATTGAGAATGTTACTCACTCAACTCAAGTACCACCAGACACTCCTTCAATGACTGAGTCTAATAGGCAGCTGGCAGGCAGAGACAGATCTCAGGTTGCCTTGGGTCTTTGGCTGACCTGCCCTCGGATGCAGTGCTGGTGGAAGCAGGCCCTGGAGCACAACTTGGATTTTCCCATGCACACCCAAGTACAGGAGAGGCAGCCAGGAACTGTGAAAAGCTTTATAGCTCCAAACTGGTTCCCTAGGGCCAGTCACAGGCCATGTCTGATGCTGATCTGTACCAAGAGGCCCTCCCAAGAAGCCCCAGAAACAACACATGTAGTGACTACCTTCAGACAACAGGATCCAATTAGCTTCACAAGCTGCATATCCAAAGGGAGATCTTGGCAGGCACCAGACCCTGCTGAGGCAAATTCTGCTTAGTGTGGTCAACACCTACACTGCAGCTCAAACACTGTGATCTCTATCAAACCTCAGAGTCAGCCAGACTGAGGATCAAACCTGCATATGAATGGGCCAAAAGCAATCAAGACTTAATTACAAAAATGGGGGACATGTATAACAGTGCCTACAACAAAAAAAAGACTCAATTACTATAGGAGGGGGCTCTCATAAGCCACACAAGAGACATTCCTAGAGCACCCAGTGGTAAAAGAGACTGCACCATGAAATCCCACAGGACACCTACTACATACAGCTACCCTACCAAGGCTGGAAGACACAGCAGATCTACCTAATTCAATGGTACCTCGGTACTTGTTAATTTGCTCTGGAACATGTGACGAGTGCCAAAAACATGTGATGAGTACCGAGCAAACAAGTGATGAAGCATCTTCTCTTGTGGGGCAGCATCATGATTCATACAAGTTCTAGCAAGTGCAAAGAGTCCTGAGCAAGCGCTGAGTGCTGAAACATTTTTTTCTCATAAAATGCAACGAGTATAGGGTTTGACAACTTCTGAAGTCTATGAGTGTCGAGGTATGACTGTACACAGAAACAAACACAAGGAGGCAACCAAAATGGAGAGACAAAGAAACATGCTCCAAATGAAAGAACAGGAGAAATATCCAGAAAAAGAACTAAATGGAATGGAGGTGGGCAATTTAACAGATATAGAAAGTAGTCATAAGGATGCTCAAGGAAGTCAGTGAGAACTACAAGGAACTTAATGGCAAGTATAACAGCATACAAAAGGACTTAGAAACCATAAAAAATAACCAGTCATAAATGAAGAACACAATAAATGAAATGAAGAATACACTACAAGGGCCCTGGCTGGTGGAGCTCAGTTGACTGAGCGTTGGCCTGCAAACCAAAGGGTCACCGGTTCGATTCCCCAGTCAGGGCACATGCCTCGGTTGTGGGCCACATCCCCAGTAGGGGGCATGCGAGAGGCAACCACACATTGATGTTTCTCTCCCTCTCTTTCCCTCCCTTCCCCTCTGTCTAAAAATAAAATAAATAAAATCTTAAAAAAAAAAAAAGGAATACACTACAAGAAATAAATAACTTGGATGAAGGAAAGGATCAAATCACAGATCTGGAAGACAAGGTAGCAGAATCCTGCCCAATCAGGGCAGGAAAAAGAAAATTTAAAAAAAGAGAGAGAGAGAATAGTTTAAGGGACCTTTAGGAAAAAAGGAAGCATAACAACATATCCATCACAGGGGAACGAGTGGGAGAATAAAGAGAGTAAGGAATCATGAACCTATTTGAAGAAATAATTACTGAAAATGAAGGAAAAAGACATACAAGTCCCACAAGCACACAGAGTCACAAACAAGATGAACCCAAAGAGGCCTACACCAAGACACAACATGATTAAAACGGCAAAGTTTAAAGACAAAGTGAGAATTTTAAATGCAACAAGAGAAAGGCAGTTAGTTACCTACAAGGGAGCTCCTATAAGACTGTCACTTGATTTCACAACAGAAACATTGCAGGCCAGAAAAGACTGGCATGAAATATTCAAAGTGATGAAAAGCAAGGACCTACAGGCTAGACTACTTTATCCAGCAAGGCTATCTATCATTCAAAACTGAAGGAGAATTAAGGAGCTTCCAAAAGAAGAAACAGCTAAGAGTTCATTACCATCAAACCAGTATTACAAGGAGTATCAAAGGATATACTAGAAGCAGAAGAATCAAAAGAACAACAACAGAGAAACACAGTTATAAAGAATAAAATGGCAATCCATGCATACCTATCAATAATCACTTTAAATGTAAATAGTTTAAATCCTCCAAACAAAAGACAAAGGGTAGCTGAATGGATAAAAGAAAACAAGACCCGTCTATAGGCTATCTACAAGAGACCCACCACAGAAGAAAGGATACACATCTAAGAGATAGAAAAAGATTATTTCATGCAAATAGAAATGAAAATAAAGTGGGGGAAGCAATACTTATAACTGACAAAAAAGACTTTAAAACAAAGGCTATAATAAGAGACAAAGAAGGACACTACATAATGATTAAGGGATCGATCCAACAAGGGGATAAAATTTGACATAAATGGATGGATCTTTCAGAGAGAAAATCAACAAAGAAACAGCAGCCTATAATGACACACCAGGTCAGATTAATTTGACTGATATCTTCAGAGTATTTCTCCCCAAAGCAGCAAAACACATACTCTTTTACACTTAGAGCAACTACAAAAAGAGCAAAGCCTAAAGTGATTAGAAAAGAGGAATAAAGATCAGAGTAGAAATAAACAAAATCTAGGGAGGTGAGGGTGGGTGAGGCTGGGGAAAGTGGTGTTGGGAAAATGTTGACAAAAATAAACAAAAAACAAAGTGGTCAGGGAGAGGCTGGGAGTAGTGTGGGAAATTAAGAAGCCAAAGAACTAGTGTGTGCAGCCCATGGAAATGGACTAAAAGGTGTGGGGATGATGAAATGGGGTGCAGGGCAGAGGGGATATGGGGGAGAAAAAATGGGACAACTGTAATGGCATACTCAATAAAATATGCCAAAAAAAAAAAAGATAAAATAAAAAACAAAAAATATTCAAAAGAACAATAAAACCAAGGGCTCTTTCTTTGAAAAGATAAACAATATTGACAAACCTTTAACCAGACTCATCAAGAGAGGACCCAAACAAATAAAACCAGAAATGAAAGAGAAGTAACAACTAACACCACAGAAATACAATGGAGTGTACGAAAATATTACAAACAAATAAATGCCAACAAATTGGACAATTTGGACAAAAGAATGAATAAATTCCTAGAAACACAGAATCATCCAAAACTGGGTCAGGAAGACAAGATCAGAATAGATCCATTACAACTAACGAAACTGAAGCAGCAATCAAAAAACTCCCAACAAACAAAAGTCCAGGATTGGATGGCTTCACAGGTGAATTTTATGAAGCATTCAAAGAACTAACATATATTAATCTCAAAGTACTGCAAAAAATTCAAGAAGAGGGAAGACTCCCAAGCTCATTTTACAAGGCCAGAATTATCCTAATTCCAAAATCAGATACGGACACTCTAAAAGAGAAAATTATAGGCCAATATTCTTGATGAACACAGATGCAAAAATTTTCAATAAAATATTAGCAAACCAGACACAGCAATACATTAAAAGGATCACAGACCACAATCAAGTGGGATTTATTCCAGGAATGCAAGGTTGGTACAACATGCAATTCCATTCACGTGATACAACACATCAACAAAACAAAGGATAAAAACCACATCTCATATCAACAGATGCAGAAAAAGCATTTGATAAAATCCTGCGCCCATTTAGGATAGAAATGCTCAGCAAAGAGGGAAGACATAATAAAGGCCAGATAATGACAAACCCGAAGACTAAAAGCATTTCCTTTACGATTGTGAACAAGATGGATGTCTGCTTTCACCACTCTTCCAACATAGCACTGGAAGTCCTAACCACAGTAATCATACAAGAAGAAATAAAAGGCATCCAAACTGGAAAGGAAAAGGTAAAACTGTCACTATTTGCAAATGACATGATACTATATATACAGAACCCTAAAGATTCCACCAAAAAACTACCAGAACTGTAAGTTAATTCAGCAAAGCATCAGGATACAAAATAAATATCCAGAAATCAGCTGCATATTAATATACCAATAGAGAACCATGAGAAAGGGAAACTACAAAAACACTCCCATTTACAATTGCATCAGAAAAAAGAAAAACACCTAGAAATAAATTTAACCAAGGATGTAAAAGACCTGTACTCATTAAATTATAAGACACTGAAGCAAGAAACTAAAGAAGCCCTGACTGGTGTGGTTCAGTTGGCTGGGCATCACCCTGCAAAGCAAAAAGTCACTGGTTGATTCCTGGTCAGTGCACATGCCTAGGTTGCGGGCGGTCGTGGGTTGGGGTGTGTGCAACAGGCAACTGATGGATGTTTCTCTTACACATCGGTGTTTCTCTCCCTATTTTTCTTCTTCCCTTCCCCTCTCTCAAAATAAATTAAAAAAAGAAACTGAAGATACAAAAAAGGGGAAGCATTTACTGTGCTCATGAATACAAGAATTATTACCATTAAAATGTCCATACTACCCAAAACAATCTACATATTCAGTGCAATTCCTATCAAGATACCAATAGCCTATTTCACAGAACTAGAACAAATATTCCAAAAATTTATATGGAACCACACAAGATCCCAAATAGCCACAGCATTCTTGAGAACAAAGTTGGAGGAATCACCCTACCTGATATTAACCTATGCATGAAGTCTGTCTAAAAGTCCAGCCATTGTTAATATAATGAGAACGGTTTGTGTGACATCGGTATAACCTGGTTGCCAAGGAAAGTGAATTGGAAGGCACATAGGTGAACAATGACAACTTCACTATACTAATCAGTGGGGGTGGTAGATGTCATTGAGTGAGCAGGTGTGCTGTGTGGTCACTGCTCTCAAAGTGACTGAGAGCAATGAATCTGCATCAAATTTTGCATTAGGTTTGATCATTCCTCTGCAGAAACTATCTGGATGATTCAGAAAGCCACAGCTATGAGCGACTGGTGATTGGCAGCTTTGTCACGACAATGCACCTGCTCATGCATCACGTCTCCTGCAGTTTTTTGGAGAAACATCAAATCACCCAGGTGACTGAGCCCCACTACAGCCCAGATTTGGTGCCCTTCAACTTTTGGCTTTTCCCAAAACTAAAATCACCTTTGAAATTTAAGAGATATCAGGTTGTTGATGAAATTTAGGAAAATGTGACGGGATAGCTGACGGTGACTGAGAAAACTGTGTGAGGTCCCAAGGTGCCTATTTTGAAGGGCACTGAGGTATCACTGTCTTATTTACAGTGTTTCCTGTAACTTCTTCAATAAATGTCTCTATTTTTCATATTACATGGCTGGATACCTTCTGGACAGACCCCGTATACTACAAGGCCATAATAATCAGAATGGCATAATACTGACATAAAACAGACATACAGATCAATAGAACAGAATAGAGAATCCACGCTTTTACATTCAATATTTGACGAGAAGGCAAGAACATACAATGGGGTAAGAAATTAGAGACTAATGTTAAGACTCAAAACCATAAAAATCCTAGAGGAAAACACAGGCAGCAAAATCGCTGACACTTCTCGTAGCAATATTTTTTTTGATATATCTCCCAGGGCAAGGAAAACAAAAGAAAAAAAATAAGGAAGTAAGCTACATCAAACTTAAAAGTTTTTCCCAGCAAAGGAAACCAGCAACAAAACAAAAAAGATAACCTACTGAATGTGGGAAGATATTTGCCAATGATACACCCAATAAGGGGTTAATATCCAAAATTTATAAAGAACTTATACAACCCAACACCAAAAATACACAAACAATCCAATTTAAAAATGAGCAGGGTCTGAAAAACACTTCTCCAAACAGGACATATGGATGCCCAATACACATATGAAAAGATGCTCAATGTCGATGGCCACCAGAGAAAGAAATACAAATTAAAACCACGATGATATATCACCTCACACCCATCAGAATGGCTATCATCAATAAATCAACAAACAAGTATTGGTGAAGATGGGGAGAAAAGAGAACCCTCACGCATTGCTGATTGGTGGATCCACTGTGGAAAACAGTATTAAGTTTCCTCAGAATATTAAAAACGGAACTGCCGTATGACCCAGTGAATCCACTTCTGAGAATATGTCTTAAAAAACCTGAAACACTAATTTGAAAGAATATATGCACCCCTATGTTCGTTGCAGTGTAATTTACATTAGCCAAGGCTTGGAAGTAGACCAAGTGCCCATCAGTAGAGAGTAGATAAAAAAAGTTGTGGTGCATTTACATAATGGACTACTACTTGGTCACAAAAAAGAAGGAAATCTTACCTTTTGCAACAGCATGAATGAACCTAGAGAGTGCTATGCTAAGTGAAATAAGCCAGAAAAAGATAAATACCATATGATTTCACTTGTATGAAACTAATGAACAAAATAATCAAACAAAATAGAAACAGACTCATAGATACAGGAAACAGACTGTCAGCTATCAGAAGGGAGGGTGGTTGGGGAGCTGGGAGGAAAAGTTGAAGGAATTAAGCAAAAACAACAACAACAAAAAAGAAAACCCTCAAAGATACAGACAGTAGTATGGTGATTACTAAAAGGGGAAGGAGAGGGTGAGGGGGGATAAATGGTGACAGAAGGAGACTTGGCTTGGTAAACACACATACAATATATAGATGATGTATTATAGAATTGTATACTTGAAACCTATGTAATTTTATTTACCAATGTCACCTCAAAAATAAAAATTAAAAAAACAAAACAAAACATAATCTGAATAGGTCCACAGCTATTAAAAAAATCTGAGTAATTAATAATCTTCCAAAACAGAAAGTACCAGACACAGAGGAATTCACTAGTGAATTCTATCCAACATTAATGGAAGAAATTATACAAACTTCTACAATCTCTTTCAGAGGACAGAAACAGAGGAAATATTTCTTAACTCAGTTTATGAGGCCAGCATTACCCTAATACCAAAACCAGACAAAGATATAAGAAATACAAACTACAGGCCAATATCTCTTATGAACATAGATGCAAAAATCTTCAATAAAATATTAGCAAATTGAATCCAACAATGTGTAAAAAGAATTAAAAGCCATGACCAAGTGGAATGAACCAGATATGCAAGGCTGGTTCAACATTCGAAAATCAACATAACCTATCATATCGACAGACTAAAGAGGAAAAATCACATGAATATATCAATATATGCAAAAAAACCTTTTGAAGAAATCCAGCACCCATTTCCTGAAAAAAAAAAACTCCCAATGAACTAGAAATAAAGAGGAACTTCTTCAACTTCATAAAAGGTATCTACAAAAAAGCTACAGTTAAAATCATACTTAAGATCGCAAACTTTCCCACTTTCCCACACTAAGATCAGGTGTAAGGCAAGAATGTCACCTCCCACCAGGATATTAAAGGTAAAAAAATTGGAAAGAAAAAAGAATCGCCTTTTATCCCAGATGACAAGATCATCTATACAGAAAATCTGTAACAAACAACAAAAACACTCTATAAATAATTACAGCACAGTTACAGTAAGCGAAGTTAATATATAAAAGTTCATCTTTCCTATACACTGTAATGAACAAGGGAAATTTAAAATTAAACACATGTTATCAATGCCCTGGCTGAGCAGTTCGGTTGGTTATAGTGTCATCTGCTACAACTAGGTTGCGGGGTTCAATCCCCAGTCAGGGCACATACAAGAATCAACCAATGAATGCATAAATAAGCAGAACAACAAATCAACATTTCTCTTTCTTGCTCTCTCTCAAATCAAATTAAAAAGAAATTTTTTAAAAAGATTTTATTTATTTATTTTTAGAGAGGGGGGAAGGGAGGAAGAAAGAGAGGGAGAGAAACATCAGTGTGTGGTTGCCTTTCGCATGCCCTCTACTGGGGACCTAGTCCACAACCCAGGCATGTGCCCTGACTGGGAATCAAACTCGTGACCTTTTGGTTTGGAGGTGAACACTCAATCCACTGAGCCACACCAGCCAGGGCAATAAATAAAATTTTTTTAAAAAGATAAAAAATAAAAACACGTTAACATTTACATTACCAGCCCCCCAAAATGAAATACTTAGGTATCTAACAATATGTACAAGAAGAAAAACTACAAAAGTGATCAATGAAATCAAAGAACTAAATAAATGGAGAGATATTACATGTTCATGGACAAGAAAACTCAATACTATCAAGATGTTAGTTAGTTCTTCCCAACTTAATCTACATATTCAGTGCAATCCCAGTCAAAATCCAAGCAAGTTATTTTATGGATATTGACAAACTGATTAAAAAGTTCATATGGAGAGGCAAAAGCCTCGTAATAGGCAGTTCGGTATTAAAGGAGAAGAACAAAATCAAAAAATTTACACTACAGACTTCAAGACTTACTATAAAGCTACAGTAGTAATCAAGGCAGTGTGGCATTGAGAAAAGTATACACAAACTGTCGTACAGATTGGCTGTACCATTTTGCATTCCCACCAGCAATGACTGATGGTCATTGCTCCACTTCCTTACCAGCATTCGGTATTCTCGGTGGCACAAAACAGACCATATAAATATAGTAAAACTGATCTTTTTACTATAGAAGGCAAAACAATGGAGGAAAGAGTCTTTCAACAACTGGTCTAACAACTGAACATCCACATGCAGGAAAAATGAATCTAGACACAGATCTTATACCCCTCACAAAAATCAGCTTAAAATAGAGCACAGACCTACATGTAAAATACAAAGCTACAAACTCCTAGAAGATAACAGGAGAAAGTCTAGATGACCTTGGGCATGGCAATAATGACTTTCTACTAACACACCAACAGATCAATCCATGAAAAAAACAATTGGTAACCTGGACTTCATTACAATTAAAAACTTCTGCTCTGTGAAAATCAATATCAAGAGAATGGAAAACAAAACCAGACTGGGAGAAAATATTTGCGAAAAACACATCTGAATAGGAGTTATTTTACACATACATAGAACTCTTAAAACTCAACAGTGAAACAACCTGATTAAACACTGGGCCAAAGACCTTAATAGACCCCTAACCAAAGAAGATATACTGATGGCAAATAAACATATAAAAATATGATCTATATCATATGTCATCAGAGAAATGAAAATTAAAACATTAATGCGTATCTATTAGAATGGCCAAAATCCAAAACACTGAGAATACCAAATGCTAGTAAGGATGTGGAACAACAGAAATTCTCAATCATTGCTGTTGGGAATGCAAAATGGTACAGCCAATTTGTAAGACAGTTTGGCAGATTCTTACAAAATTTAAAACATACCATATAATCCAGCAATCATGCTCCTTTGTATTTATCCAAAGGAGTTAAAAAATTATGTCCACACTAAAACTGACATACAGATATTTATAGAGCTTTACGCTTTATTTGCAATTGCCAAAACTTGGAAACAACCAAGATGTTCTCAGTGGGTGAATGATTAAATAAACTGTTATATATCCAGACAATGGAATATTATTCAATGGCAAAAAGAAATGAACTATCAAGTCATGAAAAGATATGGAGGAATCTTAAATGTATATTACTAAGTGGAAGAAGGCAATCTGAAAAAGGATGGATACATATATATATGGCACGATTATTGCAAATATTCAATATATATAGTGCAATACATATATATCATGTATCAACTACATGACTCTGGAAAAGGCAAAACCACAGATGTAGTAAAAAGATCAGTGCTTGACATGGGTTCACGGGTGAGAGGATGCTGAGGGGGAGAGAGGAATGAACAGGTGGGACAGAAAGGGATTTTAGAGAAGTAAAATACTCTATATGATGCCAAAATGATGGATATATATCATTACATATTCATCCAAACCCAGAGAATGTACAACACCAAGAGTGAACCATGAGAGAAACTATGGACATTGCGTGACTATGATGTGTCAAATGAAGGTTCATCAGCTGTAACAAATGTACCACTATGGTAAAGGATGTTGATAATGTAGGAGCTATGCATGTGTATAGGCAAGAGTTATACAGGAAACCTCTGCACCTCCCCCTCATTTTGCTGTGAATCTTAAAGTACTCTAAAAAAAAATACAAAAGGTTAATAAAATAAGCAAATATTCAATGTATAATAAAAAAAAGACTTTTAAGAATATAGGTATAAAGTGAGAATAACAACTCAGGTCACACATTAACATATCTCAAAAAGTAAAATTAAAAAAAATGCACTTCAATCTTATTCTTTCTTGTTTCTATGACGGGTTTTTTAAACTAGAAAAAGGAATCTTACCATTTAGTAACGATTATTATTTCTAAAGTAACTCAAATTCTTAAAAATTACCAGCTTTAAATATTTTGTACTAGTAATAATTATATCATTTCTAATGTGTATATTTTGGTTTATAGGTTTCTTTCCTATTCATGCCTATAAGAAAAATAGTGAAATTGGATCAGTTTTACTTTTCAGCTGCAAATCGTTAGTCCACTATATTTCTCCTCAGCTTAAACCTACATTCATTCCAAGACTCTTCAAATCTAACTCGATACCAATAAAGCCCATATTTGAAACAAATTATTTAGATATTAATAGAAATTCCTTAATTTTGCAATTAGACAAATTTTCCTAAGTGAAAATGTTATTTTCAAGAAAATTTTGATTTCAAAGGAAAACAGGCTTCTATTACAGTCTACCAGTTTGGGATATGTCAAATATAAAGTATCTTCTCAACCTACCAACTGTTCTTTTTTTTTTTCCAGTCTACAGGGTACTCTATTAGATTACATTTTGTTTTTCTAAAATGTATTAGTGTTTTCAATACAAAGCTATTTTTTTTTCCACCTGCCAATTGTTCTTGGTTCAAGTTCTCTGTTAGTGTTCTCCTAAGTACTTGAAATTATAAGTGACATATGGTATAAGACAATAAAATAAGCTTTGATACATATTTCACTCATTCCACATGCAAAAGTTAACTTGAAATAGATAATAAACCTAACTATGAGAACTAAAACTATAAAACACTTGTGGAAAACAGGACAAAATCTTTGTGATCTTGGATTAGCAAAGATTTCTTAAATATAACTAAAAGCACAAGCCATAAAAGAAAAAAATTGATAAACTAAATTTCATAAAAATTAAGAACTTCTGCTCTTTAAAAAAATACTGTTAAGAAATGGATAAGTCAAGCCACAGACTGGAAGAAAATACTTCCAAATCACATATCTGATAAAGAATTTACATCCAGAATATATAAAGAACTCCCAAAATTCAATAAGGAAACCACACAATTTTTAAAAGCTGCGCAAAAACAAACCGATGGTTGCAGAGGCGGGGGGTATTGGGAAGCTGGGTCAAAAAGGTGAAGGAATTAAGAAGTACAAAATGGTGGTTACAAAATCATCATGAAGATGTAAAGTAGACTATAGGGAAAAGAGTCAACAATGTTGTAATAACTACGCATGTTGCCAGCTAGGTACTAGACCTATCAGGGGGATCACTTCATAAACCATGTAATGAGTCATCACTATGCTATATATCTGAAATTATTGTAAAATAATATAGAATGTCAACTGTTAATTGAAAAAAAAAAGTTAGGCAAAAAATTTGAACAGACTCTTCCCCCAAAGATGTACAAACAGCTAATAAGCACAGAACGTGTTCAAAATCATTAGCCATTACAATTAAAACTATAATGAAATACCACTACAAACCAATTAATAAGTTAAAAAAGACTAACCATACCAAGTGTCAATGAGAATGTAGCATAAGCAGAACTCTCATATGCTGCTGGTAGAAATATAAAATGATACAACCACTTCGGAATATAGTCTGGTATTTTTATTTTACAAAAATATTAAACACACACATACCATATGACCCAGCCATTCCACTGCTAGTATTTACCCAAGAAATGAAAACATGTCAATATAAAAATCTGTACAGAAATATTCAAAACAGTTTCATTCTTCAGAGGCAAAAACTAAAAACAATTTAAAAGATTTTATTATTTTTTTTATTTTCAGAGAAATGGGGAGAGAAAGAGAAAGAGAGAAACATCAACTGGTTGCCTCTCACAGCACCCTGACTGGGGACCAAACCCACAACCCAGGTATGTGCCCTGACTAGGAACTGAACTGGTGGCCTTTTGCTTTGCGGAACGATACCCAACCAACTGAGCCACTCCAGCCAGGGCTATAAACAATTAAACTGTCCATTCACAAGTGAATGGATAAACAAACTGTGGTATGTCCATTCAATGTAATACTTTTGGCAATAAAAAGGTATATAATATTAATACATGTAACAGCATGACTAAATCTCAAAGTATTTATGCTAAGTGAAAGAAATTCGATAAAAAAGTATAAATTACATAATTCAATTTAAATAAAATGCTTAAAAAAAAGCAAACTAAAAGCAGATTAATGTTTTCCTCTAAGGGGTGTAAGTGGGGTGGGATGGGATAAGAGGAAAGGGTCACAAAGGGACATAAGGAAACTTCTGAAGGTGATATGTTCATTATCTTGATTGTGACAAAGGTTTCACAAGTATATTCATAGTCGAACACCAAATTATACCCTACAAACATATATTGCTTATTGTATATCACTTATACCTAAACAAAGCTGTTTAAAAAATGGAAACAGAATATCTAAGTAGAGAAAGCAGACTGTGCAAGAGCAGAAGGGAGCATGTCACAAATCCAGTGAGACTAGCTATAAAAGGGAGACTGGGCCAAGATGAGGATAAAGACAGGTTTCTCATAGAGTTCCCATTTCAATGTGATAAATGTTTAGCATATTCTAAGCATTCAAAATCCCAACTCTTGGTTATTCGGTTCTTTCTACTCATTAAATTACTTATAAGGGAAACAAGAAGATTAAATTTACAAGTTACATATCTGGTGATTGACATTGTGTAATCCCCAGAAATACAACTTTCATTCAGTTACAAAGCTGAGGGAGAAAACAAAGATTTGAACTTTCTTATTTAAAGAAATAGGAACTTCCGGCCAAGATGGAGGGGTAGGTAGATACGCTTTGTCTCCTGGCACAACCAAAAGAAGGACAACAAATTTAAAAACAAAAAATAACCAGAACTGCCAAAAAAACTGCTGGTGGACTGGGTGGTCCCACGTTTGCAGGCAGATAAACCGGGAGGAACAACTGGGGAGTGAGAGAGACCATGCAGACCAGGGTTCTGGTTTGGGAAAAGAAAGCCTCAAAACCTCTACTGGTTAAAAACCTGTGGGGTTTGTGGCAGCAAGAGAAACTGCCAGTCTCACAGGACAGTTCATTTGACAGACCCACAGGGTCCTAGAAAGTATACAAACCCACCCACCTGGGAATAAGCACCATAAGGTCCCCTTGAGGGCATCAGGGGAAGAGAGCAGGCCAAGGGCCAAGCAAGCAACACTGTTCCCTCTCAAACCTGTCCCCAACATACAGTGTCACAAGGCAGCGTCGTGGGTTGCCCCACCCTGGCAAATACCTAAGGCTCTGCTCCTCACAACATAACAGGCACGAGGAGACAAAAAAAAATATGGCCCAAATGAAAGAACAGATCAAAGATCCAAAAACAGAGCTAAGTGACGAAGAGATAGCCAACCTAACAGATGCAGAGTTCAAAACACTGGTAATCTGGATGCTCACAAAATTGGTGGAGTATGGTCACAAAATGGAGGAAAACCTGAAGACTATGGAAAGTGAAATAAAGAAAAACGTACAAGGAACCAACCGTGAAGGGAAGAAAACTGGGACTCAAATCAACAATTTGGAGCAGAAAGAAGAAAGAAACATTCAACCAGAACAGAATGAAGAAAAAGAATTCAAAAAAATGAGGGGAGGTTGAGGAGCTTCTGAGACAACTTTAAATGCACCAACATCTGAATCATAGGGGTGCCAGAAGGAGAAAAGGAAAAGCAAGACACTGAAAACTTATTTGAAAAAATAATGAAGGAGAACTTCCCCAATCTGGCAAAGGAAACAGATTTCCAGGAAGTCCAGGAAGCTCAGAGAGTCCCAAAGATGTTGGACCCAAGGAAGTACACACCAAGGCACATCATCATTACATTACCCAAGATTAACAATAAGGAGGGAATCTTAAAAGCAGCAAGAGAAGACAGTTACCTGCAAAGGAGTTCCCATAAGGCTATCAGCAGATTTCTCAAAAGAAACCTTACAGGCAAGAAGGGGCTGGAAAGAAGTATTCAAAGTCATGAAAAAGCCAAGGACCTACATCCAAGAATACTCTATCCGGTAAAACTATCATTTAGAATGGAAGAGGAGATGAAGTGCTTTCCAGATAACATAAAGTTAAAGAAGTTCATCATCACCAAGCTCTTATTATATGAAATGTTAAAGGGACTTATCTAAGAAAAAGATCAAGACTATGAACTGTAAAATGACAACAAACTCAAAACTATCAATAACTGAACCTAAAAACAAAAACAAACTAAGCAAACAAGTAGAACAGGACAGAATCACAGAAATGGAGATCTCATGGGGGGTTATCAGTGGTGGGGGGAGAATGGGGGAAAAGGTACAGGGATTAAGAGGCATAAATGGTAGGCACAAAAATAGGGAGAGGTTAAGAACAGTACAGGAAAGGGAGCACCCAAAGAACTTACAATTATGACCCATGGACATGAACTAAGTGGGGGAAAGCTTGAGGGCGGGGGTGCAGAGCGGAGGGGAATAAAGAGGAGAAAAAAATGGGACAACTGTAATAGCATAATCAATAAAATATATATTTTTAAATAAAGAGATAATAGTATATGAGGGAGATTTAAAAAAATAAATATATACCTAAGAAATTCTGACTCCATTTTTAAAAACTTACAGATAATAACATCAAGGTTCTTAAAACTTCTTCAACTTGAAGGAACCAAAATGACAGGTATAAAAATATGAATCCTTTTCCAAACTAGTTACTTTTGTGTTTAACTTCTAAAAAGATTAGAGCTGAATTTTTATAGGTTTAATTTTTTATATTCCATAAGCAATATTAAATACAGGAAATGTGCTTAGCAAACTCACCATCTGTACCACAGCCTCCCTTAATCGTGTCTCTTCTTCAGTCATCAGAGTCAATTCTTTGCACACCATGGCAGCCAGCCCCACATCTAAGCATTCTGGATCTGCTGCCATTTTGAAAATGAGTTCCTCATGTGAAAATACACAATGGCGCCTTAGCCTGCGGTAATGACTGACACACTGACGTCCAATGGGCAGCTGAAAACAAGACAAGATTCTCAAATTAAATTACTTGCTTACAACACATTCCAGAACAAAACCAGTATTTACACTCTAGATCCTCCCTTTTATTATAAAGAAGATAGAATAACAAATTCCATTTGAACATAAGAGGTAACTGTAAATATTAAACCTTTGTGGCCCAACGGGAATTTTGATTCCCATAATTTTGAGTTGCTAAGCTTCTGGCATAAACTACTGATTTCCTACTCATTATGTACATCAAGAAGTACGAATTCCTTTATAAATATAAATGAGGCAGAAACTTTTAGACCAGGCTAACATAAAACTGCCATCATAGGAAAAAGGGAAAAAAAAATCAGGCTATAAATGGTTAAGTGGACATATTCAGCATTGATGTTTCCACAGAACAAAAAGAACAGCTGTTGTAAGTACCAAAAAAAAAAGAAAAAGAAAGATAGAAAAAAAGAAGGGAGGGAGGTAGAAAAAGGAAGAAAGTACTATTTAAGCAATCCACACTGACTGACTTCTCATATTTTTAATAAGGACGAATGCAAAAGATGATTTAGATTTTTGCATTTAGGAATTCTTTTGAAAACAACAAGTCTGGTCTACAGAATATTCAAGATGAAAGTGTAAGATTACATACTTTATTTTCCTGAGGTGAGATAAATCACTAATTTCTCTTCATAAATCAGAAATATACTGTAAGATGAATTCTGAAAATTTCTTTAACCATCAAGCTTTAATTTAAACCAAATGGTAATACTAGCTATCCAATACACACACATATACATACACTCTCTCTCAACTTTTTTCCTATACTCTAGCTGAAAAGCTTGGGTGGCTAAAAGGAGTTTTTGTTTGTACTTAAAAACTGTAATGTAAAATAGAAAAAACAAGAAAATGAACATTTAAGAACCATCTAGAATTCACCTCTATTTTCAGAAAGGAATTACAAGAATCACAGTTCAAGAGTATAAGACTATCTCTGAATCAAGCAGTATTTTCATACTCTTCCAAAGAAACAAACTTTTTCAAGAAAATGTATATATTGAAACTATGATTAGCAAATATTTGTCTACTAACAATATACAACTCTTTCATTTCTTAATTCTTACATATTTACTCTTCGAATATTTCTTATATAGCCTTAATACAAGGACAAGAAAGAGAAAAACAAAACTGGGATTTACAGTTTTTAATTACTACAATATGTAAGAAGCCACATAAAACAGGGCTGATTTACTTTGTGGCTTCACTTTATTAGCACCATCACTTTATTCCAGATATAAAGCTGCTATAACTTTTCATTTACATCTACATCACTACCTTCTTCTAAAGAATATCAAGGGTTTTTACATACATTATTTCACTTGTTTGAGGTTATTTAGTCAATCAGTATCTTTACCAGGTAAAAAAAATAGGCCTAATAAAATTTAAAAAGCAGTCCAAGGTCAAATATCAGTAATAGCAAATTAAAGGCAGAAACTATCTCTAACTCATCTCTGAATCATCTCCATTTCCCACCCCACACCTAACCAAGCAACAAGTAAATCATAAACAATAAATGTCAGCTGAATTTTTTTAACAGAGCTCAAACTCAGGGCAAAGTCCTAAGTTTGGTCTTGGTCCTGCTGCTTTAATTCTAATAAGAGAAGTTTAAAATTACTAGATCAAATAAGATTGTTCATTATATCATTTCATTCATTAATCAAGGAAACAAAAGACGGCTAATCATGAAATTTAATGAATTAAGATGCCCACAGAAAACATAAAATCCAATAGTACTATAGGCTATCCCTCAAAATGTTAAGAGGTGACAAAAATATAACATCACTAAAAGAAAAAGTCATAGAGTATATTATAAATCAGCAGTTTTTCCCAGACAATATGACAGAATTATAACTGGATATTTTTTGATAATTACCTCATACAAAAGCAAAATAACAACGACTAGCATTATCATTTACACAGAAGTACAGCCCGTAGAGATCTTATTACAGTTACCCTTTAAAATGGGCTTTTTTAAAGGGAATATAGAAAACATAAAATGGCAGGGAAAATAAAATCACCAAATTGTCCATCAAAAAAAAAAATACAGGGATATTTTAAAATAAAAGCACAGAGCTAGATATTTGAAAATATGGTAGAATTAATTCTTATTTTAAAAATCTGGTCATCTTTATAAAATCCAAAAGTGCTTAGAGAAAGCAAAGACTAGAGAAACCATATTCTCTCAGAAAAGACTCAGAAAATATGAACTGACCATTGAAAATTCTAACAGAATGGGGAAAATAATGAATGAATAAAAAGTAAAGAACTATAAAATCTTCCAAATAAAAACCGTAATGGGAACTCTAACTGAACTTTCCAAATTACTACAGCCACTCCAGTCTCTACTGATATATTCATGAACCCCTCCCTCCCCTCCTAAGGAAATATGGCAACTAAGATGCATTTTTCCAGGGATGTTAGTAGACGTACAACAGCTACTTGCTATAGAACAGACCCAGTCAGCAGTACAGAAGTTCACAGCTTCAGCGAAGTTGTAGCCCTGATTAAATCCAGAATGATAGGCACGAGGAAACGTCACAACAAACTCGCCAGCACACTGATTGGTCCTGTACACCTAAGTGTAAATTCAAAACAGTGATACAAAACAAAATAAAAACACAAAAAGAGGGTAACAGAGTTGATCAGTTTCAGAAGCATTTTCCAAAATTGAAAATAACAAAGCATCAACCTACACACATCAGAAAATAACATCAGGTTTAAGAAGCAACCAGAATTCTACCTTCTTAAAATAGTCACTGATAACAAGTTATAATAATTCATGACAAAAATTATTTTGTCATGAGAAGAAATTCTCAAAAGAGAGTTACTCTCACTGAGCTACAAGTTTCCTAACTTGACAGAATTTTTACAATTAAGAAAATTTCATTCCTCTTATTCTCGTGTTGTAAATAGAGAGATAAAGAATGGAACTTCCTCCTGTTCTTAAATAATTTTTTGGAAACAGACTAATTGATTAGCTCATATGTATTATAGAGATATCCCCAAATAAGTTTTTCTCTCACTTCGTTTTATAATACTACGTATCTTTTGAAAAGTCCCATATTCTAGTATAAATTCACTCTATAAAGAAAAGTAACAGTCCCACTAATCTAGTCTCATTAAGGCTATGATGAATATCTGACTGTATGTGACAAACTTACCAAATTTATACTTTATCAGGTGTTAGTAGCTTAACTTTAATAATCATTTTCAAAACTAAGTTGAAAAGTAGAAAAGGTATTCATGTACATTTACTTTATCTAATGTGGAAAAAACGCTGTGAAATCTTTATATAAAATATGTATGATTTCCAAAAGAATAAACATTAATTAGAACTACCACTTAAAATACTTGTTAAATAGGGATAATGGAGAAAAAAAATGGGACAGCTATAATAGTATAATAAAATATATTTTAAAAAATAGGGATAATAAAGAATGTAAGATTTTTGTTAAAACCAAGATATAATGGTTTACTAAAAGCAAAGGGTTATTTTAGTAGATAGCTATACATAAAGTACAATTCATACTTTAAAACGTCCCTTTCTTAATCAAATAGATGTTGTCCCTTCAGAATATAAATTCTAATTTAGCTAGAAGATGACATGATCTTTTACTTCCAGTTACAAAACAAAGCATTTGTTGCAACTCTAATCAAAAGCTAAAATAACTTTAAATTTACAATACTGAAAGGAGACACAAAAAGACTCACAGGCACACCATGCTCCATTAGCACATTGGGGTTCATGATGGTGACTAACTGATGTAGAAGATCAGGCTGAGATTCAAATAACTCAGGGGCCAGCTCCCTCATCACCTCCTCCAGTTGTTCTGCAGCATGAGATGGCACACCATACCATGTCTTTGGCTCCCCCCTAGCAAAAGAAATAACTGTTTAACTAGGTAGAGCATGGTACCAGTAAGGTCAGTGTCTCTGATGCAAATCCACTAAATTTATAATTAACTGTCTTGTTTCAAACGGCCACAGAGTATTGCCTGAATCCTGGCAACCATCTCATAAATCTGTCCTATTGTTTGTAATAGATATATACTTATCGCTATTAAAAAAGCAATTCAAAACACATAAACTCCTTAAGATGCACCAGAAAAATAGTATCTTCAAACAGGAAAGAAGCTACATGAAAAGTACAGTGTTCCAAAGAATACTGACATACTTCCTTGATTCACAGGTCCACTGAACATTCTCAAGATGATCAAAGTAAAAGTCAATGCTCTCTAGAATACCCTTACGTAATTTCACCGAGATCAATTTTACTAACCAAAAAATAAGCCAAGGCTAGAAATTGTTGAAACCTTGAATAGTTCTATCGACAAATCTTAAGGGCCAAAAACTTGGTATCTTCAATGTACTAGGCTTTAGTGCACTGGAGTTTATTTATAATGCCAAGGTGTACTCCTAAGAAATGGATTTACTCATGTTATTTACACAATACCTCAATTTCTTAATCCTAATCCAATTTACAGCGCTGTCTCTAATAGAAATTACTGTGATGGCGAAAATGTTCTTCTAATGCAGGAGCTGCAACACAGGGAGCTGTTTTAAGTGTTTGTGATATTCTGGAAAAGCTACCTGGAGGACCACCAGATGTGGACATGTCATTTATTATTTACATTACAGGGGAATGCACCGATGGCAGTGGACTGGCTGAAAGACCGTGCCTCGCCTCCAGCCTTGGTGTTACTTACAGGGTTAGGGAGGGAGTAGCATGTGGAAATTCTACACTTCTGTGATAAACACAGGAGTCTTGAGACACATTGGCCTTGTGAGGGCTGAGACATCCAGATATAGACTGTTTTTTTCATCCCTTATAGCTGTTCTCTAAAGTCATAGAGGGGCCATGCCCTGAGTTGTCTCATGCTCTATTCTGATACTGCTTTTTCACATTGTAATTTTTGCCCAGGTAGGGAGTCCGTGGCTGGCTGAGTTTTGGCACATTGTATTTATATGCCATAAATATAGTATAGGCTATATATACCCCAAGAGGCGGAGAAAAAGGCAGAGGCCAAGAATGTCAAGGAGGATATGACTTTTGTCTTACTCGACCAGGCAACCTCCAAGATTCTGACAGAGAAACCAGGTCCCTGCCTATGTAGGGTGTGAAAGGTTTTGTGGGTTTGTTTTTTTTGTGTGTGTGTGTGGGGGGGGTGTTGACTGATTAAAGGGAAACAAGGCAATAGGATTTGAGACTAGAAGAGAGAGGTTGTTAGCTGATTTTCCCAAAGTATTATATAGATATGGAATTGTGGTGTTTAATTTGATTAGTTTTGATAATGTGTACTTAGCTAAAACATTGAGGGATGTAGATGGGTTTTTAAAGTGAGGCCAATACAGTGTAAACACGTAATCAGGTATGAAAACATAAAGAACATAAAGGTTAACGAACATAGTAAATTACAAACTAGTTTCTGAGTTTGTAACTGTCAGGTAAGAAGACTTCCAAATGCAAGGCTTTTGCTGGAATGAAATTCAGTAGTGACAATTTGATAGATTGTCTTTATCTGTAGTTTAAATGTTTCTGGAAATAAAACTAGAAAAATTCAGGATCCAGTCTAGATTATAACTGAAAAATAAAATTCTGTAGATAATTTATTGAATTAGAATCTAATTTTTATAATTGAGTATATAACAGATTTTATTGAAACATAATTTTAAATTATTTTTATTAAAGAATCAAATTAAGGTTAATTTATTTACTTTATTAAGTCGTTTTAATTTTGCCTGATTATTTGTATAAACAAAATAGGAACATTAATTGATTATACAGGTGTTTTAAATTTTATTTTGTTGGAATGTTATACAAAGTTGTCATCAGGCTTTGTCTGCAACATTTTCAGATATGGGTGAGTTTTTCAAGTTTGTGAGGTTCCCAAAATATTTTGAGGTGTTTTTTTTTTTTGTTTTCCATTTCCCAGGAAGGCAATTTTTTTCTTTACCTGGAAAGACTGTCATGATTCTTTTTAAAAGCAAGGTACCATTTTTCTAAGAGGATTTTACTAGTTTTCAAAGTTAGTCATAATTTTTTTAGGTTTTTTTGGTGACATTCAGAGCCCATTTTTTTGATCATGGCAATCCATGACATAGCATGATCATGACAAAGACATGGCTAATGAAACCATAATTGGAAACTGAGTTTATGTGTCTTATTATGAAGACATCAGATTTTTATTGGATTTATGTAAATAAACACATTGTCATGGAAAGAATATTTATTTATTAAGAGTTTCTAAATTCAGAGGGATCAGGCATGGAGAAAAACATTGTTTTTATAAATGTTTTATATTTACATAAAATATAAATGTTTTAATATTGTTTATGAAGCTATAATTTATCAATTTGTCTTAGGAAAATAAAAAATTTTCTTACATCTAAAAAAACAAATTAAAAATCAGTAATATTTTTAACAAAAAGTTATAAAAGTCACAATTATTTTTCATTTATTATGTCCTATAATTAGTTTTTGTCTATCCTGATTATTTGCAAGCATGTCTATAAACCCAGCTATTTTACAGTTTTAGCAATTTTTATTCAGTTTAAAGGTATGATTCAAACATCCATTTTCAGACATACGAAATTCAAAACAAGTCACAGTCCTCTCCATGAACCCCTCCAAAGGCATAATATATTGTTATAAATGTATGAGAGTAAAACAATGGCTGTCTGTAAATAACAAATCTTAAAACAAGTTATAGATTTGATACTGTAACTGACATGATTTCTTGTTAAGACAGAGGCATAGGTAGACACACTTCGCCTCCTCATGCAACCATAAAAAGAATTACAACTAGATCTCAAAACAAGTAACACCCAGAGCCACCAGAAAATTGAGTTGTATGGAAGCCAGACAATCAAGGATTTAAAGAAGCCACATTCATCCAGATGGGTAAGAGGGGCGGAGTAATGGAGACAGGGTGGATAGGTGGTGAGGCATAGAGTGGCCACGGTAGCATTAGTGGAATGGCTAGGTCCACCTTCACATGTGGTGGATAAAAATTGGGAGGGATATCCTGGGAGTGAGTGATCCCAGCCCCAGGACAGATGCACAGTCCAGACTTCCAGCGCCGGGAAGAAAAACCCCTATTATCTGTGGCTGTAAAAACCAATAGGGGCTGGCGCAGCAGAAGAAACTGCTGGATTTTCACAGTTTAAAGAGCCCGCACAAGCTTAGGATATATGCAAACCCGATGGAAACAGCTGGGAGGGAACCAATAGCATGCAGGAGGCAGGTGAGGTGGTGACTGGAAGAAGAATGCCAGGCAGGCCTCCAGAAGCCAGGCACCAGCACTGTCCCCTCTCTGAACCTCCCCCCACCACAGAGAGCCACAAAGGGGTGGAACGGGTTGTCCCACCCTGGCAATTACCTAAGGCTCCGTCCCACAAAATTTACAGCTACCTTTTCTACATAGGTCATGTTACTAACAGGGAGTAAAAGCAGCTCTTCCTAATACACAGAAACAAACATAGGGAGGCTGTCAAATTGAAGAGGCAAAGAAATATGGCCTAAATTAAAGAAGAGAACAAAACCCCGGAAAAAACTAAATGAAACAGAGATAACCAAGCTATCAGACGCAGAGTTCAAAAACTGGTGATCAGCATGCTCAGAGAACTCAGTGAGTAAGGCTACAAAAAAGGGGAAGAAATTAAGGATTTACTAAGTGAAATAAAGAAAAATATACAAGGAACCAACAGTGAAGGGAAGGAAGCTGTGATTCAAATCAATTATTTGGAACAGAAGGAAGAAATAATCATTCAACCAAAACAGAAATAAGAATTCAAAAATGAAGGAGAGACTTAGGAAACTCTGGGACAACTTTAAACATACCAACATCCGAATTATAGGGGTGCCAGAAGGAGAAGAGGAAGAGCAAGACATTGAAAACTTCTTTGAAAAAAGAATGGAAGAAAACTCCCCTAATGTGGTGAAGAAAGTAGACATACAAGTCCAGGAAGCACAGAGTCCCAAACACACTGGACCCAAAGAGGACCACACCAGGCACATCATAATTAAAATGCCAAACGTTAAAGATAAATAGAGAATCTTAAAAGCAGCAAAAGAAAAGCAGAGTAACCCACAAAGGAGTTCCCATAAGACTGTCAGCTGATTTCTCAAACTTTGCAGACTAGAAGGGACAGGCAAGAAGTATTCAAAGTGATGAAAAGCAAGGACCTACAACTAAGACTACTCTATCCAGCAAAGCTATCATTTAGAATGGAAAGGCAGATAAAAGTGCTTCCCAGACAAGGTAAAGTCAAAGGGATTCTTAATCACCAAACCATTATTATATGAAATGCTAAAGGGACTTATCTAAGGAAAGGAAGATCAAAACTATGAACAGTAAAATGACAACAAATTCACAACTATGAACTGAATCTAAAAACACCACCACTAAGCAAACCACCAGAATAAAAACAGAATCATAAATATGGAGATCATTTAGAGGGTTATCAGCTGGAAGGGGAAAGGGAGAGAATGGGGGAAAAGGTGATTAAGAAGTACAAATTGGTAGGTACAAAATAGACAGGGGGATGTTAAAAACAGGATAGGAAATGAAGAAGTCAAGAACATATGCACAACACATGGACATGAACAAAGGAGGCAGATTGCTGGGAAAAGGGGGTATAAAGAGCAGAAGGAGGCAAAGGGGGTTAAACTGGGATAAACTTAAAAGTATATTCAATAATTATACTAAAATAAAATAAAATAAAATTTTAGCTTTCTTTTTTATTTTAAAAATAATTTTAAAAACTGAAGGCCATATCCTAGAAAAATGTAATGGACAAAGGAATCCTTTTCTGTAGTATTGTAAGATAAAAATTAAAATATAAACAAGAGTACTTAGAATTTATTTAATTTCTAGAATATCTATTTTAATAAAAATGTGTAGGTAAACAGTATGTTTTTATTTTGCAGAGATTTTATGTACTTTAAGTATATTAAATAGGCTTCATTAACTTAAAAACATTTCTTTTATAAAGGAGGGAGAATAATTGAGGTATTCCAGGGGCCCGCTGGAATAATTTAAAGTCTTTTCTTGGTTAGAAAGTATTTTAAAATTTGAACTTTGGGAAGGGTGTCAATAAATGTAAACAAAATAATGTAACAAACTTTTTGTAAAATAACACTTTTAAAAGTATGTTTTATTGATTATACTATTACAGTTGTCCCATCTTTGTCTCCCCTTTATTCCCCTCCACCCCACACCCCTTCCCTCCAGCAACCCCCCGCTCTGATTTTAGTTCATATTCATGGGCCATACATATAAGTTCTTTGGCTTCTCTATTTCCTATACTATTCTTAACCTCCCCTGTCTATTTTGTACCTACCAATTATGATTCTTATTCCCTGTACCTTTTCTTTCCCCCCCAACCCATTCCCACTGATAACCCTCCATGTGATTCCATTTCCGTGATTCTGTTCCTGTTCTAGTTGTTTGCTTAGCTTGTGTTTTAGGTTCAACTGTTGATAGTTGTGAGTCTGTTGTCATTTTACTGTTCATAGTTTTCATCTTCCTTTTCTTAAATAAGTCCCTTCAATGTTTCATGTATAAGGGCTTGGTGGTGGTGAACTCCTTTAACTTTACCTTATCTGGGAAGCACTTTATATGCCCTTCCATTCTAAATGATAGCTTTGCCGGATAGAGTCATCTTGGATATATGTCCTTGGCTTTCATGATTTGAATACTGCTTTCCAGCCCCTTTTTGCCTATAAGGTTTCTTTTGAGAAATCTGCAGATAGCCTTATGGGGGAACTCCTTTGTAGGTAACTGTCTCCTTTTCTTTTGCTGCTTTTAAGATTCTCTCCTTATCTTTAATCTTGGTTAATGTAATGATGATGTGCCTTGGTGTGTGCTTCCTTAGGTCCAACTTCTTTGGGACTCTGAGCTTCCTGGACTTCCTGGAAGTCTGTTTCCTTTGCCAGATTGTGTAAGTTTTCTTTCATCATTTTTTCAAATAAGTTTTCAATGTCTTGCTCTTCCTTTTCTCCTTCTGGCACCCTTCTGATTCAGATGTTGGTGCATTTAAAGTTGTCCCTAACAACTTTAAACAGAAGTTCCTAAGCCTCTCCTCATTTTTTAAAAATCGTTTCTTCATTCTGTTCTAGTTGAATGCTTCTTTCTTCCTTCTGCTCCAAATCACTGAGTCCCGATTTTCTTCCCTTCACTGTTGGTACCCTGTATATTTTGCTTTATTTCACTTTACATAGCCTTCATTTTTCCCTCCATCTTGTGACCACACTCCACCAATTCTGTGAGCATCCAAATTACCAGTGTTTTGAACTCTGCATCTGTTACCTTGGCTCTCTTCATCGCTTAGTTCTATTTTTGGAGCTTTGATCTGTTCTTTCATTTAGGCCATATTTTTTTGGTCTCTGGCACACCTGTTATGTTGTAAGGGGCGGAGCCTTAGGTATTCACCAGGGTTGGGCAATCCATGTGCTGCTTTGTGATGCTGTTTGTGGGGGGAGAGGTCCAAGAGTGAACAATGTCGCTTAGTTGGCTCTTGGCAGCTTTCAGTCATTACCTCCGCTACCCACAAGCAAATTAGGCCCTTTTGGTGCTGGTTCCTAGGTGGGTGGGTTTGTGTATGCTCTAGAATCCTGAGGGCTCTTCCAATGAACACTCTTGTGAGGCTGGGAGTTTCTCCCACTGCTGCAAGCCCCACAGTTTTTTACAGCCAGAGTTTCTGTGGCTTTCTTTTCCCACGCTGGAACCCTGGGTTGCACGGTCTCTCTCACTCCCCTGTTGCTCCTCTCAGTTTACCTGCACGCAAATGTGGACTGCCAGCTGCTATCTTGCCCACACAGTCCTCCAGCTGCCCCCTTGCCATGTCCCCTCCACCCCAGCTTCCTGTCAGTCTCCACCCCCTCCTACTGGTCTGGATGAATGTTTCTTCTTTAACTACTTGGTTGATGGTTCTCCTACAGTTCGATTTTCTGGCAGTTCTGGTTGTTTTTTGTTTTAAATATGTTGTTGTCCTTCTTTTGGTTGTACGAGGAGGAAAAGTTACCTATGGCTCCATCTTGGCTGGAACCCCTAAAATAAAACTTTTTAATGGTAATGATATTAAAAGACATTAATTTAAACTTAAAATTGGTTTTTATGTCAAATAATTTGTCCAGGCTGCAGGATTTTAATTTATATATATTTTTAGGCCAATAAAATATACCCTATTTATGCCATTCCAAGGTACAAAATATATTACATGTAATATATGAGGTATGTCCAGAAAACTCCAGCCACTGTTAATATAACAAGAATGGTTTGCACAACACTGATATAACCTGGCAGACAAGGAGAGCGGACTGGAATGTCCATGTGTGAATAACGATAACTTCATTTTACTAGTCAGTGGGGGCAGGAGACACCACTGAGTCAGCATGTGTACTGTGTGGCCATCGCATTCAAAATGACTGAGCAAGTAGAGTAACGAATCTGCATCAAATTTTGCATTAGGCTTGAACATTCCTCTGCAGAAACTATTCAGATAATTCAGAAAGGCTGCAGCTATAGGCAACTGGAGACTGGCAGCTTCATCATAATGCTTATGCATCACATCTCCTGCAGAGATTTTTGGTGAAACATCAAGTCACCTACATGATTCAGCCCCCTTACAGCCCAGATTTGGTGCCCTTCAACTCCTGGCTTTTTCCAAAACTAAATCACCTTTGAAAGGGAGAGATTTCAGACTGTCAGTGAGACTCAGCAAAGCACGATGGGGCACCTGATGGTGACTGGGAGAATTGTGTGAGGTCCCAACGCACCCTACTTTGAAGGTGACTAAGGCGTCATTTTCCTACGTATGGTGTTACATGTATCTTATATCTTCTTCAATAAATGTCTCTACTTTTTCATATTACATGGCTGGATACCTTCTAGACAGAGATTACATAGACAAATATATAAAGACCACATATATGAAGACTGAACACATAAAGACTGTATGTGTTGTCTCTGGCATACATGTTATGTTTTAAGGGGCAGAGCCTTAGGTATTCACCAGGGTGGGGCAATCTACATGCTGCTTTGAGAGGCTATCTGTGGGGGTGGGGTCCGAGAGTGAATAACATCACTTAGTTGGTTCTCGGTGGCTTTCAGTTATTATCCCCCGCTACCCACAAGCAAATTGGGCCCTTTTGGTGCTGGTTCCTAGGTGGGTGGGAATTCATCATAATGTGAATTGCTAATTTTTATAGAGAAAGAACACAATTTTTTACTTTTTTGTTTATTATATATTGTTTATATAATTTTTATGTAACTTTTTTTGACTTAGTTTGCCTCTTTTCAGAAATTAGAACATTTTAAATTTTATTTTAAAAAATATAGTGTCAGATTTTTTATTAAAACTATGTATTTTTAAAACTTAATTAGAACCTAAATTTTAGTGACAACTTAAAGTAAGTAACTGGTTTCTTCTAGATTGACACATTTAGGAATATATTTTATAATTTTCAAAATGTTGGGGGTTTTTTATTGGCAAATACACTTATATTTTTATTTTTGGTAATTACTGCATTTCTTTAATGTGCTGAAAGTGAGCTGTTTTATTACTCAGTGTTCTTTACAACTTTTACTGAAGCTGAAGAAGAGGCAGGGGAGACATCGGCCTTGGGCTTGTTCCCGGGACGACAGGTCCTAGGTCTCCAGAAGGAGAACTCAGAGTGTTTAAAAGACTCATTCTTTTTCCCCCCTGAGTTTTACTTTTCTGAGAGGGGAATGAGATTTTTTTCCTTGTTTAAACCATCACTTAAAATTTTTGAGTAAAGTTTTTATACTGTAACAATATGAACGACTATATACAAGAGATTGTATCCCACCTATCACCTTAGGCAAAACACTCAAAATTGAGACCAAGCAGTTTCTTTCCAAACAGAAACAAGAACAATATCTAAAGCAAAGGCAAAGTTTCAAGGAGAGACTGAGACTAGCCTTAGAATTTTATTTCCTCATTTTTCTTTTCAAGTTAAGCTCATTCTCTAACCATCATACTTTCCCTTCAGCAGCCAGCTGCTTGGTAGTACACTTGCACAGTGCATGCTGTAGAGGACAGACCACTGCTACCACAGCAGTGCATGTTCTTTTTTTTTTTTTCCTGTGGCAGTGTTCTGCCTTTAAAAGTTCTACACAACCCATGGGAGTGCTTGGGTATCTCCCCAATCCTGAGGAGGGTCCCAGGAATTAAACAGGTTTGTCACCTCATGCCACACGGAACCAGTGGACCACCCCAGGATTCCCCTCAGTGACCTCTTCATGGATTACCCCTGAATTACGCCTGGCCACCTCTCTAGCATTGCCCCTGGCGACCTCTGGGACTGACCCCGGCAACCATTCCAGGATTCCCCTTGTTGACCCCCACCACTTGGCATGTCGGCACTCTCAGTCGACTCAACAGAGGTACTTTCTGGAATATCATGTTCATGACGCCAACCGTGACACAGGAGCTCCTAGATGGGAGCTGCTGAAGTGTTTTGTGATATTCTAAAAAAGCTACCCAGAGGACCAGGAGATGTGGACATGTTGTTTATTATTTACATTACAGGAGAGTACACCAATGGTGGTTGATTGGTGTGAGAGAGACCATGCCCCACCTCCAGTCTTGGAGTTACTTATAGGGTTAGGGAGGGAGTAGGTGTGAAAATTCTACACTTTCGTGATAAACCCAGGAGTTTTGAGACACATGGGCCTTGAAAAAGCAGCAACATCCAGATATAGGCTGTTTTTTTCATTCCTTATGGTTGCTGGTCAGGCAGTCACCTGTTCTCTGAGGTCATGGAGGAGCCATGTCCTAAGTTACCTCACAGTTCTATATCAATACTGGCCAATCCAGGAGCCCCTAATTACACGTGACTATAAAGCACTTGAAATGTGGTTAGTGCAACTGAGGAAGTAAATTTTTAATTTTCCTTAATTTTACTCATTTAAATAGCCACATGTGGCTGAGAGTTATCACGTTATACAACCTAATGATAAAGTAGAGAATGAAAATCACTAGTTCTCCACTGCATAGTGTGATCTGAGTACTGGTTTCCAAACAGAGAGAAAAATATCTTTAGTCAGGATCATAATACTGGCCAAGGAACTCGGTAAGCTGTGGGTGAGATACTAATATATTCAGCAAAAGAATTTACTGGTAATGAATATACATGTAACTTAGGCATTTTTAGGGAAAATGTTTCTTAAAGGGTAAAGTCATTTAAAAATTCCAAATACAGAAGGTTTAGCCAGATCTTAAACAGAAAGTTTAAAGTATATAAACTTTAAACATCCTTCCTGGCATACCAAAAGACATGACAAAGTAGTATCATTTGATCTAAAACTCTAAGCTTTGAGCATGCGCATACTTTAAAAGGTATCTGAAATATTGTATTCTTAGATCACTATACTTCTCTCCTTAACATCCTACTCTTAGATAGGAAATACTTTTAAATTCAGCTCTCCCTAATACATCACCTAATATTATTAAACATGCCGCTATATTTGTATGCTGTTAACACAGATTGTACATACCAGTGCAAGTAATTGATGGAATAACTCCAGTGATCTTCAATGTGCCAGCAAAAAGAAGAGAAACACATTCCTACATACAGCCATGGTACTTTCATACCAGAAATGTCTACATTAATATGTGCAAGAACAGACTGCTCGAGGACAGGCATGTTATTCAAGTTCCAACCAGAAAGCGCATATTCCTATAAAGAAAAAAAAAATGTGAATGAGATCAGAAATGACCAGTGCCCAACAGAAACTTCAAGGGAGTCTTCAAAAAAAGAGGTAAAAATTTTATATTTACAATAAGCTAGTCTACTGAATCTGTGTTCTCTTCTATACCTAAATTTTTAATCCTATCTTTTTATTTAGGGGGTAGATTTCCCACTGATTATTTCAGGTACCTCTGGTTTATTCTGAAGAGTATGAACAAGGCTTTTTACTACTCCCCCCTCAGCTTACCAGTAAACTACTGTGAGACTCATTTTAATAGGTCACTATTATAGTTCTCCTTTACCACCAGTAGCATAATTTCCCAAAATGTCTATCACTATGCTTTTAGAATGGTGCCATTAAATGAGGACATAATAAGATACATAATCCTGAATATGTGGCAACAATGAAGACTGAGATGATGTAGAAAGTCAGCATCACCAACCACCCCATTACAAACTCATCTAGAAATATTAGACAAATTATAATAACAAAAACATGTTTCATAGGTGAATTCAAAAGAGAAAAGGATTCTGAGTTTCCAGAAACAAAGAAAAGAAGCCAAGCCAGAATGAAAGCAGTTGTTTGAATTTTCATAGAGGTTTCTAACCAAATATAACTGGACACTGAGTATCAAACACCCACCCCTAAAGCCATATGAGGTAGAGACTTAAAGTTCTTATCCTTATAAAGAGCGGTTCCCAAAGTGAGGTCTAGGAAACCCAAGACTATTTCAGGGGATCTGCAAAGTCAAACTATTTTCATAATAATTCTAAGATGTTATTTGCCTTTTTTACTATCATTCTTGTGGAAGTATAGTGAGAGTTTTCTAAAGGATATGTGATATGTGGCATCACAACAACTGAATACAGAAACGTAACAGAATCCAACTGCCTTCCACTGGAAGGCTAATAACTGTTGAACCAGGATGGCAGGTACTAAGGGAAGAAGGTAAGTGTAATATTATGTTTACTTTTATACACTTGAGACTTTCTATAATATAGGGTTTAAAAATAAAACCCTTCACATAAGAGGTTAAATAGGTAATGACAAAGCTGAAAAGAGAATCTGTGAACTAGACATATTTGAGGATATCATCCATAATGCAACACAGAAATGAAAATTATAAAAGTACAATGAAGAGTCACAGAGGACAGCCTGGCTGAGTGGTTCAGTTGGAGTGTCGTCCCATACACCAAAAAAGGTTGCAGTTTCAATCCCCGGTGTGGGCACGTACTGGAGGCAACCAATTGATGTCTCTGTCACTCCCCCGACCCCTTCCCCTACTCTCTTAAAAAAATAAAATAAAAATATCCTTGAGTGAGGATTAAAAAACAAAAAAAGACACATAGGATAAAATAAAGTTCAACATAGCTTTAACTAGGAATTCCAACAAAAAATAATAAAGAGATATGATTCTTACCCTCAAAAGGTTTAAAAATGAAGGGGCTTTAAAAAAAATACTATTCAATACATTTTTTGTTGATTAGCTGGTTGGCTGAAAAAATAATGAATCTAGTTGATAACATAAGACTTACATACAAAAGTTCCAAGACAAGGCAATATATATAAAACTCTAAATACAGACAAAAGAGTAAATTCTATAGTTCTTCAGAGGACTGCAAATTAGTAACCAACATGGGTTGGGATCACAAAATAAAAGTTCATGGAAAATAAAGAACCTGAGTAGAGCTTGAAAGGATAGATAAGATTTGAAAGTAAATGACAGAGGGACAGAATATAGTGGTATAGCTGATGAAGGGGCAGAGTAGAATAGTCATACTCAGTAATACAGGAATTAAGACTAGAAAAAAAGATTGGATCTTTAATATTAAGTTTCAAACTAAAAGCTTGAATTTAATCTTACATTCAAAAGGTAAAACAAATGCATCTTAAATATTTTAAACTTTTGATTATGGAAATTTCAATATAAATAAAAGTAGACAGATTTAGATAACGAACTCCCAAAGACCTATCAATCTTAAAATTTCAAGTGAAATAAAAACATAAGAAAGACTGTAGAGAGAAACAGTAAGCAAAACACAGTTAATACAGCAGGCCTAGGACAGCTATCCCTCAAAGGCCTGCTTAACGTTTGGCCTTTGGTTGACATCTGGAAACTCACATGATAAACAGTTCCTTACACTGATCCAGCAGTTCATAGGGCCTAGGCTGTACAACGTGGCTTATGCACACTTGTTTTCCTTCCAGAAGTCTGGAATTTGGGTATATATGTTGGGCAGAGGGTACCTATGTCGCTAGCCCCCAGTAAAAACCTTGAGCACTGTCTCTAATGAGCTTCCTAGCAGACAACACTTCATTCACTGTCCATCTGATACTGAAGTAACTAAGTGCATCCTGTGTGATTCCACTGGGAGAGAACTCTTGAAAGCTTATACCTGGCTTTCTCTGGACTTTGACCATGCATCTTTCCCCTTTGCTAACTTCCTTTGTACCCTTTCACTGTAATAAATCACAGCCATGAGTCCTCCTAGAAGATCGCTAAACCTGGACTTCCGGCCAAGATGGAGGCATAAGTAGGTACACTTTGTCTCCCTGCACAACAAAAGAAGGACAACCAAAATTTAAAAACAAAAAATAACCAGAACTGCCAGAAAGTTGAACTGTATGGAAGTCCAACAACCAAGGAGTTAAAGAAGAAACATTCATCCAGACTGGTAGGAGGGGCAGATATGGGCAGCCGGGGTGGAAAGGACCTGCACCAAGGCTGTTGCTGGCGGACCGGGGTGGGCAAAGCAGCAACTGGTGGACTAGGCAGTCCCACATTTGCCTGTGGATAAACTGGAAGGAACAACTGGGGAGTGATACAGACGTGCACAAAGGGTTCCAGCGTGGGAAAAGAAAGCCTCAAGACCACTACCGGTAAAAACCCGTGACGTTTGCGGCGGTGGGAGAAACTGCCAGTCTCATAGGAGAGTTCATCTGAGAGACACACAGGGTCCTAGAATGCACACAAACCCTCCCACCTGGGAATCAGCACCAGAGGGGCCCAATTTGCTTGAAGGTAGCAGAGCAAGTGACTGAGAGTCAGTCAAATGCCAAGCAAGCGGCACAGTTCCCTCTCAGACCCCTCCCCAACATACAGTGCCACAAGGCAGTGTTGTGGGTTGCCCCGCCCTGGAAAATACCTAAGGCTCCACCCCTCACAACATAACAGGCAGGAGGAGACCAAAAAAAAAAAAAAAGGCCCAAACAAAAGAATAGATCAAAGTTCCAAAAATAGAACTAAGTGATGAAGATAGCCAACCTAACAGATGCAGAGTTCAAAACACTGGTTATCTGGATGCTCAGAGAGATGGTCGCAAAATGGAGGGCAACGTGAAGGTTATGCAAAGTGAAATAAAGCAAAATATACAGGGATCCAATAATGAAAGGAAGAAAACCAGGATCAAATCAATGATTTGGAGCAGAAGAAAGAAATGTTTAACCAGGACAGAATGAAGAAAAAGAATTCAAAAAAATGAGGAGAGGCTTAGGAACCCCTGGGACAACTTTCAATGCTCCAACATCGAACCACAGGGGTGCCAGAAGGAGAAAAGAACAAGACATTGAAAACTTATTTGAAAAAATGAAGGAGAACTTCAACAACCTGGCAAAGGAAACAGACTTCCAGGAACTCTATTGCTTAAAAAATAAATAGCAGATCCACGATCCAGTCTAGAAAATAAAAAGGTTTACCATCTATCTCTTCATACTATGGGTGGTGTCTTTAAAGCCTAGCAATACTCCACACTCTTAAATGAAGGTGAAGGTGCAAAAGCAGAAGTGGATAAATTGATATTCATACAAAACTCAAATGTGAAGAGTTAATATTTACATTACTAATAGTAGTTACTTGGAGTTGACACTTAAGATAATCTTTAAAATCTGTGACCTTATCTCTGAGGTTAGAAAATGTAAATATCTATTTAAGAACAACTTAAAAATTCAAAACAGAAAAAAAATCAGAAAAAGACAGGAGCTATAACATGAAGTCTCTTCCCAATACTTAGGTAATTGTCTACCATTTGCTAACAGACAGGTATGAAGAAACTCAGACTGATATAATTCTTTATACTTATACAAACCAGGTTAAATTTAGTGATACTGAACACCTGTACATTTCAACACTGAACTCTTTGTATAAAAAACATCCATCTATATATAATCTATGTTCTCCATCCACTGTAATTATTCTTTTTCCCTTAGTAAAACCTAGTGTCTATTCTTGAATCAATATTATCCTAATCTGATTATGCTATCCTGTGTGTTCTACCATCACAGGAGGGAAAAAAAAAATGCTAAAATCATGAGAAAGTGCAGACACTTTTGATCATAAATAAAACAAAAAACAAAAAAATAAAAACTTCTTTTAGCCCATATTAAGTGCTCAGAATTTCTGAATACATGGCTAGCATAACAAAAGATGAGATGGCACCATGAATAAACTGAGTAGGTAATGCTATAAAGAATTAAAATGAACTAGGCGGAGTATGAAGGGACTCAAAAAAAAAAAAAAGGTAAGTCAGGTACAGGACCATGTAAGTAGTATACTCCCGCTTCTGTTT
Organism: Mormoops blainvillei; assembly: GCA_004026545.1. Lineage (NCBI taxonomy): Eukaryota > Metazoa > Chordata > Mammalia > Chiroptera > Mormoopidae > Mormoops > Mormoops blainvillei. The sequence continues at coordinate 183,078 of PVJD01001297.1, forward strand.
TAAAAGGAATAGGTAATTCTGTATGTGTGACATATAACTGCTTGTAGAGATACAATATATCTGAAAGAATACACTAGAAGATGAAATAGAATCTGTCTCTGAAAGATTGTAAATTTGGGTAGGAGGGAAACTTTTCATTGCAAAGGACTTCCAGCAATGGTAATGTGAAGAGGATAGGTAATTCCTCTTCACAGAAAACAAGGATAAATTTGGACAGAATTATCCAAACCATCATTTTTTGTATAAAAAATTCCATCCATATATAATCTATGTGCTCCATCCACTGTAATTATTCTTTCTCCCTTAGTGAAACTAAGAAATGGCACTAGAAATTGATCAAAGGCATAAAACAAATAGAGAAGTATTTACTCTTAAAAAACTAAAAGGCTAAAGACATTGCTAGATAAGCAAAGACAAAGAATTCATTGCTAGCAGACCTGCACTACAAATAAAAGCAGTCCTCCAGGCCAAAATAATATGACCCCAAATGGTAACTTTGATCCACAGGAATAAAGAGAACCAAAATGGTAAATATATGAGTAAATGTTTTTAAAAAGTGTTTTTTCTCTTCTCTTACTTTAAAAGAAAAAAAAAAGGTGGTTTAAAGCAATAATTAGCCCTGACCAGAGTGGCTCGGTTGGTTGAATCAACCTGCAAAGAGAAAGGTTGCCAATTTGATTCCCAATCAGGGCACATGCCTGGGTTGTGGGTTTGATCCCCAGTAGGGGTGTGTGCGAGAGGCAACCAATCAATGGTTCTCTCCCTCTCTTCCTCCTCTCCCTTCTCCTCTCTCTAAAAATAAATAAATAAAATTTTTTTTTACAAAAAGCAATGTTTATATTGCTGTGTTGCTTATACACTAAGAAGATACAATGTCCAACAATGAACAAAAGAGAGGAGAAAATGAAGAGACACTGTTTCAAAGTTGCTATATTTACCAAAATTAGGTCAATATTAATATGAAGCAGATACAAGTTAAAGATGTACAGTGTCAAAGCTGTTCAAATAAGAAAAAAGCTGCATATTATAATTCTTAGATTCACTAATTAACTCAATAATATATAACCAAAAATACCCCAAGGAATTAAAGTGATATTATGAAAAATATCTGCTTAATATTTTTAAAAAAGCCATAAAAAAGAAACAGGAAAAGACAAGAGACAAAAGGCAATGTCAGACTAGATTTAAAAAGTAAAATGCAATCATATGCTGCCCAAAAGAGAGATACTTCAGATTATAAGACAAAAGCAGCTTCAAAGTAAAAGAATGGAAAAAGATACACCACGCAAATAGTAGCCTAAAGAGAGCTGAAATGGCTCTCTTTAGGATTCAGGATTTCATTGTAAATCCTGAATTATATAACTTTTTAAAAACTCTGTAACTTTTAATAGGAGACAAAACATTTAATCACTGCGAATTACAGAGAAAAAGAGAAGTGACATAAACAAAAGAAAAGATATAAATGATCATCTTAATTCAGCTTTATACATAGAGGTCATCTCTATGTGATAGGATTTTATTATATAAATTTAAATGCATTATTTGAAAACCTACCTGCTCAGATGTTGAAGGAAACTAAGTTAAATCACTTTCTAGATTTTCAAACAGAAAGAGCAATGTTTAAGTTTTAAACTAATTAAATTGGTTTTTAAATGCAAAGTTAAATAATTTTTAAAGGTACTCTGAATTTGTTTTTTAAAACTGAAGATTATATTGTCCAAATCTTACATATTTAATATTTTAAATAAACATGGCCCCTTATGATTAATGAGAAAGATAGTTTTCTACTATGCAAATACTAAATCCGCTTGGGGTGAGCAGAAGTTTAAATATTATTATCTGCTCTGCACCTCTTCTTCTGGTAGCATCTTTCTCCGACCATCCTTTACAGGAAATCCACTTCCAAAGTCTTTTGAGGAGATATCGGCTCCATATTCTACAATAACATCTTCTTCAATGCTGCTCACCAGTCGCCAGAATTCCTTTTCTACTAGTTCTGTGGGAACCATCTACACAAGGAAAACAAAGATTATATATGACTAATTCACTATAACCAAAACTCAGTGTAACATTAATACATAGGTCAAGTGAACACAAACCCATGATAAAATAGAAAACCTCCTTTCCCACAACTGGAAAGCCTGGGGTCCTAGCTTTTTCCACTGAGGATGTGGAAAAAGCTAAAGACAACTCAGAAGTGCAGAAAAACAAAATAAACTTGAATTGCCTTTTTTGCAAGCTGCTTCTTAACTAAGAAAGATAAAGATGACCTAGGACATTATAGAGAAAAAAGGAAACACAAAAATCAAGGCTTAATTTTAATAGCTTTGGCAAATTTTTTTTGATAGGGATTTTAAAAAGCCCCTTGGAAAAGAAGCAAACTTCATACTACAAATCACTGAACAAAAGCAGCAACCACCATATACTTCACGCTTTTCTGTAAAGGATTACCCATGGGGGATAATAAACAATTTAAAGGTCAAAGTATATTTCTTAACAGGAAAGTATACAACACCATATTAGAGGCTGAAAGAAATAAAAACAGATGCCAGGCCTCTAGTCTTTAGATTTGGTGGTCTATCAACCTTTTCATGCTGTCCCTGTTTTCCACAAAATAACGTTAAGTAGAAAGCAAACCAAAAGCTTTGGACTTCATACTTTCCCAGACAGATCTAAAGAGATACTCACATGGACTGGCATATTGAAATAATCAGACTTAAAATTATCTGCCATCTCTCCAAAGCTCTGAAGCGTATACTCTCGTACAGCCTGTTCAAATCCAAAGGCTTCTCGAGGTTTATTACATTCCTGTGAAGAAAAAATATCTAAGATGAACTCACTGAAACAGAACTGAACAAAGTATTACAGCTCTCAAGTACCTTCTTTGATCATTCCCTAATGAATCTAATCCAATCAATCCTAGAAAGCAAAACAAGTATTAATCACTGTAATATGGAATTAGAAACTAATGTTCTAGAACCTCAGCTGCATTTTTCAGTCTTCCTGAAGGAAGGTGGTAATAAGAAACCTTTAAACTTTGGAGTTGGCATTCAGCTCTGATACCAAGACAAACACCTACAGGACCACTCACTTGCAATCAAGCCTATGGATGCCTATCATTCTCAGTATATTAGTGGATCTAGCTATGAAGAATATAAAAGTTCATGGAGGAAGGAGAGACAATGGATAAAGGTGTATCCACTGGATTGCTAGAATATCCCGCTGGAAGAATGGTTTTCCCACACTATCCATCGTCATGACAAATATCTTAACACAAATACTTACTTAGGGTAGAACTGTTTCTGAATCATCTAGCCTTGAGAATAGTAAGTATTTAATAATAATTCTAAGGCCATAAAAGACCTCTGAAGACATCTAGATACACACCCAGCCAACTCTTTTCCTTCAAAATCCTATCACATTTTGTTAAAATAAGTAAACAGACTAGGGATTTCATGACAATGACATCATTATAATCTTTCAATAATAATTTATACAATCTAATCAAAATATAAACAAACTAACAGATACCGTAAGTTTATTTAGTAGCACAAAAACTGAATGCATAATTCCTAAGTTTTAGAGTTTCAGGTCTGACTTTTACTTTTTTAAAATTAAAAAATAAATAACCTACAGCCTATCTTCATTTTTATTGTTTTCCAGGAATATGAACATTCTGAGCAAAAGTCTCATTTACCTGGGACAATAAACAGAACTGTCAAACCATAGTCAGAAAAAGAAACTCTGAAAGGCAAGCTGTCAGAATACAATTTTTACAGTCCCATTTAATATCTCTCTTTAAAAGTCTTGGAGATTTTAGCCCTGGCTGGTGTGGCTCGGTTGGTTGGGGTGTCGTCCTGTAACCAAAAGGTTGCAGGTTCAATCCCCAGTGTAGTTCCCTGCCCGGGCGTGTGCCGGAGGCAAGCAATTGATGCCTCTCTCTTACACTGATATTTCTCTCTCTCCCTAAAAACAATGAAAAAATGCCCTCGGGTGAGGATAAAAAAAAATGTTTTTTTTAAACATCATGGAAAATGTAAACATTGAAGAACAAAGAGTGGAAGAAGCTTTTGGGAATATGTTTACAGTATGTGTGTATGCATGTGTTATTATTCTTAGTTTTAAAAGAATCTGTAAATTGTACCTCAGCGACACATTTTGGACACCTCCAATCTCCTTTGGGCACGTCAGGTAGTGGAGGAATTAAACAAAAGGTATGATAGCTATCATCACATCCATCACACAAAAGCAATTTATCTTCATTATTTCCCCGACCACAAAACATGCAAACATAGAGATCAACCTGTTAAAAAACAAAGTAAAATAAAAGTCTATTTTCTATAATAAGTAGTATTAAATTTTTACCAGGAACTCCTTAATTGAAACAAAATAATGTACACTAAAAAGTAAACACAACTTAAATCCTGAGTATTTACTTTAAATAAATGTACTTCAAACAGCTTTTCATAAAACTTCCTAAATTTCCTCAGCTACTATAGGAGAGTTCATAAGAGCATATCAAGTTATAAGAATAAAGAAAAATTCTTTAGGATACTTGAAAGTCAATTTATAGAGATAAAATATAGCAAGTCATCCTTCCTATATACAAATGCTGTTAGAGAATGAATACTGAGCACTATCTATAATACAGCTCAAGAATTTATAAATTCATATTCATTCTCTCAGTTACAAGGTCTACAACTTTGGGGAACAGTTTAAGTATACAGTACAAAACAAGGTTAACACATTATATAACCAAAGCTCCAACTTCAGATTCACCATTAAGTCTTCTAACCAAATAAATTAACTAAAAGGCATACCAAAATACTAGAGCAAGATAAAAAGTGCAAAACTAAGTAAAAATAAATCCTTTCCCTCCTGACACATCTCAGAACACTTACAAAGTTAACAGAGAGAGTTCCTTTCCGTTGTCTCATTTGCATGTTAAATGCCTCTGACCTGCTGGTAACTTTTCGTCTTCGGGAGACCTCATCTTAAAATAAAAATAGTTATATAATAATAGTAAAAACTAAAGTTGAGAGCTTACTCTGGACCAGACCTATTCGAAATTCTTTAAATTAGTTAAAAGTCTCACAACACTAGGAGATTGAAAACTATTATCCCCCACTGAAGATAAAGAATCAGAAGTATAGAGAAGTTAGATAACGTGCCCAAAATCACACAGCCAGTTAGTGGCAGATTTGGGGTTCTAATTTAGGCAAATCAAGTTCTAGAGAGTTTAACTACTAACTCTATACTGACTATATGTAGTACTTATCAAGAACTGATTTAAGATTAGTTTTATGATTGCCAGCCAATACAATAATTATAAGAATGGAAAAGATAATCAAAGTACTTAATTCTTAAAAGGGTAATAATAAACATTAAAATGTATTTAGTAAGTCCTATCACACTAAAGGTCTGAGTATGCCAGAACAATTATCTGATCCTCCAGAGTTCAGTCCATAATCTGAATTATGAGTTAGTTACTAGTATCATAAAATGTATAGTTAATGACTTGTGATTAGAGCATTTCATTAATTTCTTACACAGTAAAAACATAACCAACATAATCTTTGTTAAACTGAGTTTTAAAACTAACATGTACATACAGAGAAAAGTGGAACCTGATTCCGCGTTAGTAATTTCACTCACAAAAAGTTTCAAACATGCTAAGCTGAGAGTACCAGGTTTTTCTAAAACAGGGTTTATTTAAATGAAGTGTAATAATATGTTACGGAAATTAGAGAAAAATATCAAAATTACAGTTAGAATTTAAGTCATAAGCTCTCCCCACTAACTTGATACTAAAGGTCAGAGAATCCTCTTTCTCTCTGAATTTAAAAGTTACAAGCCTTAGATCACTAAGTGAGAAACTAATTTCAACAATCTCTCATAAACTAGCCTTTAGAAACTACAATAAATTTGTGTCACATTAGACATGGAGGAGGAAAAGTTCTCTCTCCTGAAATATTATAAAAATTCAACCTAACATGGATCCTCACACCCTAAATTTAAGATTATTTAACATTAAAAAAGGTGACTTGTCTAGGAACCATGTTGCGAGTTTACAAGTCTTTGGAAAATCCCAAGACAGACTGCAATACAAATATCATTTGAACCTTGCTATAGCCATATTGTTATATCTTATTTCTTTTCATGATCAAGTAACAGATTTTACCTTCTTTATCTTTTGCACCCATCGCGAGGCCCACAACCTTAGGCCCAGCCCCAAAAATTCGGAGTTTCTTCAGTTCTGTGTTTCTATTCACTTCTCCAGATTCTGACTAAACAAATAAACAAACAAAAACAAACAAACTCACATTAGTCTAATCATTCTGATTCATACATTTATTTCTTAGCAAAGAAAAATTTCGTTCAGGGTGGTAAACACACAATACAATATACAGATGATGTCTTATAGAATTGTATATCTGAAACCTATATGATTAACAAATGTCATCCCAATAAATTCAATTAAAAAATAAAAAATAAAAGTTTAGAGGTTCTCTTCCAAAGGAAAAACAACTTATTTATTTCCTCTCTAATTTCACTCGCTGCTTCATTGCAACAGTTGGGCACACATCATCAAAGGTATGCAACATCCAGATTCCTTTTCACAAAAGAAAATCTATCTTTTATCAAAGCACAGTTGCTAATTAGGTTCCATGCAGAAACAAAAACTACTGGTAATGTAAGGATTAACTCAATAAAAGTTCTACTGAGTTAACTTCTATCTTGCTAATGGACACCAATTTTGATTAGAGAGCAATATGCCCATCCCAATGGATGAATATGATTGTCCTAAGCCAACTATGCCAATGCTATTTCTCTTTGTTGGTGACGTCCTAGTTGGGATGAGAATGTTATCTTGGTCTAGCCAATAAGACATATGGGAAAGCTACTGGAAGCCTCTGAGAAAGATTTTCATCTTCTAATAAAAGAGAAAGTTTCTCAGAGAGTTAGCCCTTTTGCCCCAACTTCCTCTTCTACTTCTAGGAGACTCAGTCTGGTGAAAGAACAGTGCTGGACTATGTGCAGCAGCCACACTACAATTAGGAGGAGACAGATGTTTCATTCATTCATGAAGAAAATAAGGTAGAAAGATGTGAACAGCCTAGGCTGTTGATGACAATGTGCAGTTGCTGCTGTTAATCCTAGAACTACCTATATCTATGAAAACTGTACATGAAAAGAATGTCCTTATGTGAAAACTGTGTTGTTAATGTTTACATTACTATCATTTGATATTCTAGTACTTGAAAATGATAGCTTACTGATAGACACCACTGTTACAGCTTGAATTTAGATGAACCATATCTCTTAACAGAGACTAAGTAAATAATCAAAATCTATTTTAGAGATCCAAGATGACAGAGTAACTGGAAGCGACACTAATCTCCTCCCATTATCAATCTGGAAATACAACTACATTGTGGAGAAATCATCCTGAGTAACCAGCTGAACACTAGCTGGAGAGAAGCCTTATAACCAAGGACAGGCAGAAGAAAACACTTTAGCACACATGACTGGTAGGGCGTGCGGAGGAAACACAAGAGGGTTGGCTGGGCTCCCACGTGTGGCAGCTGATGACCTGGAGGGATATTTCAGCAGCTAGGGGGCTCCCCCTGAGAAGTATGGGGCCTAAACCCTAAGCAGGGCTCCCCAGCCTATACTACCAGGGCCAGAAAGAAACCCAGATAACATCCAGCTGTGAAAAGCAGCATAGTTTGTCTGCCAGGAAGAAACAGCTAGAAACTCAGAGAGCCTCTTTAAGGGCCAATGCACAAAATTTTATTTGCAGCCACTTACCCTGGGCTCTGGTAGAGGGAGGGCAGAGTGGACTAGAGATGCTTGAGTAGAGTCTTGGTTGGTGGCTCAGAGGAGAGAACTGAACAGCCACCAGGATCCTGGTGCGTAGCCACTCCCCATACTGCAAAAGCCATTTCTCTCAGGCATAGCACTGCCCTCCAAGTGGGATCAGCCTGAGGGAAGCAATAGCTCTGCCCACAGGAATTACTCTGCCCCTCCCTATGGTGCTTAAGCTTCTGAGTACAGCTTGAAGCTACATGATTGATTAGTTTAATAACTAAGGCAGAGCTCTGGGAGCTCTATGAGACTTAAGCTGATCCTCCTCCAGGCCCAGTACTGATGAAAGCCAGCCTTGGTGTGCAGCCTCGTTCTTTCTGCACACACATGCAAGGCCAGCAGAGGGAACCACAGGCTGATAGATCCAAACAGGTTGACCAGGGCCAGTCACGATCAGTGTCTGACAAAGGCCTACACCAGGTTCTCTTCGGATCTACCTAATATAGAGAAATAAATACAAAGAAGCAGCAAAAATGGGAAGACAAAGAAACAGACACCAAATAAAAGTACAAGAGAATTCTCAAGAAGAGTTAGATGAAATGGAGGCAAGCAATTTATCAGATAGTTTAGCATAATGATTATAAGGATGTTCAACAACATGAAAAAAGACATAGAAACCATAAAAAAGGGCCAGTCAAAAATAATGCAATACCTGAAATAAATAATATAGTGGAAGGAATAAACAGTAGGTTAGATGAAGCAGATGATCAAATCAGTGATTTGAAAGACAAGGTAGAAAACAATAATCAAGCAGAGCAGCAAAAAGAAAAAAGAATTTTTAAAAAATGAGAAGAGCTTAAGAAATATTTTGGACAACATGAGGTAGAACAACATCCACATCACAAGAATACCACAGGGAGAAAAGAGCGAGCAAGGGATTAAGAACCTATTTTCAGAAATAAATGACTGAAAACTTCCCTAATCTGGTGAAGAAAAAAGACACATATGTCCAGGAAGCTCAGGGAGTCCCAAACAAGTTGGACCCAAAGAGGCATACACTAAGACACATCATAATTAAAATGACACAGCTTTAAAGACAAGGAGAGAACCCTAAAAGCCGCAAGAGAAAAGCGGGTTGCTACATACAAGGGGGCACTAATAGACTAGACTGTCATCTGATTTCTCAACAGAAATATTTCAGGCCAGAAGGGAATGCCATGAAATATTCAAGTTGATGAAAAGCAAGGACCTACAATGAAGGCTACATTACCCAGCAAGGTTATCATTTAAAATTGAAGGAGAAATAAGAAGTTTCCCAGACAAGAAAAAACTAAAACAGTTTGTTAACATCAAACCAGTACTGCAACAAATGTTATGGGCTTGCTTTAAGAAGAAGAAAAAAGAGAAAGGAAAAAAAAAGAGGAAAATAACCTAACAACAAAATGGCACTAAATATGTATCTATCAATAATCACCTTAAATGAAAATGGCTTAAATGCTCCATCCAGGAGACATCAGGTAGCTGAATGGATAAGAAAACAAGACCCATATATATGCTGCCTCCAAGAGACGCATCTCAGATCAAAAGAGATACACAGGCTAAAAGTAAAGGGATGGAAAAAGATATTTCATGCAAATGAAAAGGAAAAAAAAGCTGAGGTAGCAGTACTTATATCCAACAAAACAGACTTTAAAACCAAGGACACTACATAATGATAAAGGGAACAATCCAACAAGAGGATATAGCCCTAGTAAATATTTACGCACCCAACATAGGATTGCCTAAATATATGAAGCAAATCTTGTTGGTCATAAAGGGAGAGAACGACAGAAATCCAGTTACAGTCAGAGATCTTAACACCCCACTGACTTCAATGGATATTATCTTCCTATATCTTCCAAACAGAAAATCAACAAGGAAACAGTGGCCTTAAAAGAAACACTAGATCAAATGGATTTAACTGGTATCTTCAGAGCATTTCACCCCAACAGAATATACATAGTTTTTAAGTTCACATGGAATGTTTTCTAGGATAAAACACATGTTAGAATACAAAACAAGTCTCAGTAAATTTATGAACACTGAAATCATATCAAGCATCCCCTCTGACCACAATGCTTTTAAACGAGAAATTAATCACAAGAACATTGAAAACGCACAAAGACATGGAAGCTAAATAACATATTATTAAACAATGAATGGAGTCAACAATGAGATCAAGGAAGAAATCAAAGGATGCCTTGAAACAAATGAAAATTGAGGACACAACAATCCAAAATCTGTGGGACACTGGGAAAGTAATCCTGAGAGGGAAAGTCATAGCATTACAGCCTATCTCAAAAAAAAAAACACAAGAAAAAGCTCAAAAAGAAAATCTAACTTTACACATAAAGGAACTTGAAAAAAACAACAACAAACAAAACCCAAAGTGAGGAGAAGGAAATAATAAAGATCAGAGCATAAATAAGTGAAATAAGAGTCTAAAAAATGATACAAAAGATCAATGAATCCAGGAGCTGGTTCTTTGAAAATGTAAACAAGGTTGACAAACCTGCCCTAGCTGGTGTGGTTCAGTGGCATGAGCGCCGGTCTGCGAACCAAAGTGTCGCCAGTTCAATTCCCAGTGTAAGGCATATGCCTGGGTTGCAGGCCAGGTCCCCAGGAGGGGGCGTATGAGATGCAACCGCACACTGATGTTTCTCTCCCTCTTTCCTTCCCTTCCCCTCTCTAAAAATAAAGAAACTTAAAAAAAGAGAGAGAGAAAACCCAAGTAAATAAAATCAGAAATGAAAGAGGAAAAATAATAACTGATACTAAAGAAATACAAAGGATTGTAAGAAAATATTATCAACAACCATATACCAAAAAACTGGACAACCTGGATGAAACTGATAAATTCCTAGAAACATACAATTTTCCTAAACTAAATTAGGAAGAATCAGAGAGCTGAACAGATAGTTACACATAGTGAAATTGAAGCAGTATCAAAAACTCCCAATATACAAAAGCCCTGGACTGGATGGTTTCACAAGGGACTTTTACCAAACTTTCTGAGAAGAACTAACACCTCTCCTCCTCAAACTATTTTATAAAATTAAAGATGAGAGAAGGTTCCCAAACTCATTTTATGAGGCCAGCATTATCCTAAATCCAAAATCAGATAAAGATGCTAAAAAGAAAGAAAATTACAGGCCAGGATCGCCAATGAACATAAGACGCTAAAATCCTCAACAAAGTATTAGCAAATCAAATACAGTAATGCATCAAAAAGATTATACACCATGATGAAGTGGGATTTATTCTGGGAATGCAAGGTTGGTACAACATTCGCCAAGTCAGTAAATGTGATTCACCACATAAACAAAATGAAGGATAAAAACCACATGATCATATCAATAGATGCAGAAAAAGCTTCTGATAAAATCCAGCACTCATTTATGATAAAAAAAATTCTCAGCAAAGTGAGAATAGAGGGAACATAACTAAGCATAATAAAGGTCATATATGTCAAACCCACTGCCAGTCACACTCAATGGGCAAAAACTACAAGCATTCCCCATAAAATAGGGAACAAGACAAGGATGTCTGCTCTCACCTCTCTTATTCAACATAGTACTGAAAGTCCTAGTCACAGCAATCAGACAAGAAGAAGAAATAAAAGACATCCAAATTGGAAAGAAAGAGTAAAACTCTCATTATTTGCAGATGACACAATACTGTACACAGAGAACCCCAAAGACTCCACCAAGAAACTACTAGAACTGATAAATGAATTCAGTGAAATAGCAGGATACACAGTTAATATTCAAAAATCAGTTGCATTTTTCATATGCCAATAGTGAGCTAACAGAAAGGGAAATTAAGAAAACACTCACAATTGCTAGAAAAAGAATAAAGTACCTAGGAATAAACCTAACCAAGGATGTAAAAGACCTGTAGTCAGAAAATTATGAGGCACTGAAGACGATACAAATAAGTGGAAGCACATACCATGTTTGTGGACAGGAAGAATTAATATCGTTAAAATGTCCATACTACCCAAAGCAATCTACAGATTCAACTCAATTCCTATCAAGACTCCAATGGCATATTTCACAGAACTAGAACAAATTTATATAGAACACAAAAGGTCCCACACAGCAACAGTGATCCTGAGAAAGAAGATCAAAGTTGGAGGAATCATGCTACCTAAAACCAAACTATACTATAAGGCCATAGTAATCAAAATGGCATGGTAACTGTCATAAAAACAGACACACAGATCAATGAAAGAGAACACAAAGCCCAGAAATAAACCCACAGTCTTACAGTCAGTTAATAATTGACAAGGAAGCAAACACATAGCATGGACTAAAAATAGTTTATTAAATAAATTGTGTTGGGAAAATTGGACACATGAAGAAAAATGAAACTAGACCACCTTCATACACCACCCACAAGAATAAATTCAAAATGGATCAAAGACTTAACTGTTGGACCGAAATCATAAAAATTCTAGAAGAAAACATAGGCAGCAAAATCTCAGACATTGTTCATAGCAATTTTTTATCAGATATATCTCCCCAGGCAAGAGAAACAAAAGGGACTACAGCAAACTAAAAACTTCTGTACAGCAAAAGGAATCATTAACAAAATAAAAATACCACTTGCCCTGGCTGGTGTGGCTCAGTGGACTGAGCACCAGCCTGTAAACCGAAGGGTTGCCAGTTTGATTCCTGGTCAAGGTACATGCCTGGGTTGCAAGCCAGGTCCCAGCTGGGGTCGTGGGAGAGGTGGTTGTTCGATGTTTCTCTTGCACATTAACATTTCTTTCCCTCTCTTTCTCCCTCCCTTCCCCTCTCTCTAAAGTAAATAAATAAAAGAAAATTAAAATTAAAATTAAAATTAAAATAGAGACAACCCACAGAATGTGAGAACATATTTGCTGATACATCTGGTAAGGGGTTAATATCCAGAATTTATAAAGAACTGCCCTGGTTAATACAGCTCAGTGGACTGAGTGCTAGCCTGTGAGCCAAATGGTCACTGGTCAATTCCCAGTCAGGGCACAGGCCTGGGTTGCAGGCCAGGTCTCTGGGGCGGGGGGGTGGGGGTGGGCAACCACACATTGATGTTTCTCTTCCCCTTTTTCTCCCTCCCTTCCCCTCTCTCTAAAAATAAATACATAAAATCTTTTTTTAATTATTAAAAAAAAAAAACTTACAAAACACCAAAAAACCCCCAAACAACTCAATTAAAAAATGGGCAAAGGACCTGAATAGACATTTACCCAAAGAAGACATACAGATAGCCAATAGATGTACGAAAAGATGCTCAATGTCACTGATCACAGAGAAATGCAAACTAAAACCATAATGAGATATCTCACACCTGTCAGAATGGCTATCATCAATAAATCAACAAACAAGTGCTGGAGAGGATGTGAATAAAGGGGAACCCTTCTGCACTGTTGATGGGAATGCAGATTGGAACAGCCACTATGGAAAGCAGTATGAAGATCCCTCAAAAAAGAAAAATGTATCTGCCTTTCAACCCAGTGATCCCACTTCTGATTTGTGAAAACATAAGCACCCCCATGTTCACTGCAGCATGATTTATAATTCCCAAGATATGGAAGCAGCCCAAGTGTCAATCAGTAGATGAGTAGATAAAACAACTATAGGACATTGACACAATGGAATACTACTTGACCGTAAAAAAAGAAAATTTTACCCTTTGCGACAGTATGAGTGGACCTGGAGAACATTATACTAAGTGAAATAAGCCAGTCAAAGACAAATACCATATGATTTCATTTATATATGGAATCTAACGGAGAAACTGAACAAACAAGGAAAATGGAGACAGGCTCATAGATGGAGAGCTGGAGGACAGCTGGAGGGGGAGGTTATAGGGTGGAGGGACTGAGCAAAAAGGAACACTCATGGATGTGGACAACAGTGTGGTGACTGCTGGGCAGAGCAATAAATAGTAATGGAAAAAATACAATAGCAAGAGTAAATAAAAAATAAATAAACAAAAACTTAAAACAAAATTTATTTTAAATACACTTAGTTGAAAAGAATAAAAATAAACCAGGATAAAATACAGACTATAAATCTGGCTACACAACAGCTAATGTATGCAGACTAGACTAATAAAAGATCTACATGAATCAAAGCAACCAAATCGCATTTCAAAATTTACTTTAAACTTCAGTAAACTGATTTGGCTATACTTATCAACCTCTACAGTTAGTCCAACGTTAAACACAACACTACACATTCTTTACCCCTACACTAAACCAAAGTACATAATAATTAAAGCTAACATATTGAGTATATAGTATGTGCCATATCAAAGTATTTTATTTTTTAAAATATTTTATTTATTTATTTTTAGAGAGGGAGAAGGGAGGGAGAAAGAGAAACATCAATGTGTGGTTGCCTCTCGCATGCCCCCTACTGGGGAACTGGCATGCAACCCAGGCATGTGCCTTGACTGGGGAATTGAACTGGCGACCTTTTGGTTCGCAGGCTGGCATTCAATCCACTGAGCTACATCAGCCAGGGCCATATAAAAGTATTTTAATCAGTTAATCCTAATAGCAACTTTTATAGACAGGCAATGCAGTTCCAAAACACAGAAATAATAAAACAACATTCTCTGACATTACTGGAATAAAAGTAGAAAAATAAACTAAAAATTTAAATGCCCTTCCACCTGGAATTTTTGAAATTTCTATTTAAAAAATGATAATAATAAAAAGACTATATTAGAATCTCTGGAACAAATTAAAGCAGTAATTACAGGATACTTTACAGTCTTAAACATATTGAAACAAAAGAATAAAAATAAGTAAATTAAGTTACCAACTCAAAATGCTAGGAAAAGAACTACACCATAAACCAAAAGAACTTGGTGATGTTGAACTAGAAGTGGAATTATCAGTATGACCTGAAAATATAAAGTCACAACGTTTTAAAAATTTATTTCCCAGCCCTGACTACTAAAAGGGCCTATAAACAATGGTATCCCAATAGAAACAAGCACAATTTGTGCTCAGATCTTGGTTTCTAAATACCATTTCCCACTAAAATTAACCAGGATTCCCTGGATAAGTGGCTTATTCCAGGTCTAAGGCAGGACAAGAAGAAGATGAGCCCTTCTTGTGCTTAAGTAAGTATTCAAAAACTGATGGAGACATGTCAAAAGATCATGAACCAGCTTGAAGGTGCTCTCATTAGCCAAATTTCAAACAACTTGATTATCAAAAAGAAATAAAGTTTTAATAGATTATGGGACATGTATCAAAAAAATCATGACCTACAGTGATATCAAGGGGGAATCAGTCCTAGTTCCAAAGGTATAAACATTCATCAAAATGTACACTTAAGATATACACATTTTACTGTATGAAAAATATAGCTCAAGAAAAAGCATAGGCTGTTCTTTAAAGAAAAAGGTTTGAACACATATATATGGCAGGGGGAGGGGGTGGTAGCAGAGAGAGGAGGCAGAAGAGAAAGAATCACAACTGATATACTGAAATCATTAAAGATGCCATAAAGGATGAAAGTAGATTATCCTTGGAGAGAAAGGTATACTTTACCCACAGAGATAGGCAGAGATTAAGAACGATTATTAACAGTTCTGTGTACAGGACAAGAAGTTGGAGTTCTACCAGAAAGACTTTTTCCATCTTATTAAAACAGAACACTAAAAACGAAGCAGACTGGCAGTACAGTAATTAATAAATATGGGTTTGAGAAATTCTTAATTACAAATCCTGAAAAGGTTCTAGTTTCTACCTGATATCAACCAATCTGACTCCAGTGATGATTATTACAATGGGTAAAAGCATTCTATATAGTCCCTATTCTTATATCAAGAAAGCAGAACTTTTTCATTGTTTTTAGAAGAAACACTAAAATGGATTTCATCACAAGCTGGCAATTGATTATACGGGCAGGGCCACCTGGGGCAACTCTTCAGCCTTGAGTCACCATGTCAAAGAGACTACCACTCTTCAAGTGTTTCAGGTCTTGAAATAGAATCATGACCCAAAAGTAATCACAACCACAGCAATACAAATCACTTAAAAGACTAAACTAGAGTTTACAAATTTATGGTGGGGCCATCACTTTCCAATGAATTTCCATTAAGTTCATATTCCCCATCCAAGACACCTCTTTTTCCTATCAAAGTACCTAAGAAGCTAAATTAATGAATCAGAAGGTTATTCATATAAGTATAAACTCAGAACAAAGGAAGGCTACATGGCCTCAAAGAGAGATATCCCCTAAGCTCTAAAGAAGCGGCATAAAGTATCACTGGTCTGCCTCTCCAATGGCAAAACTCCTTACCATCCCAGATACAGTGTCTCTTGTCATGGACTATCTTCCTTCTCTGACTCACACTTTCAGTGTAACCCATTTCCATTCTTTCAACACAGGGTTTTTTAGATATGTTAAAGTCAATGATTAAGATCCAGTTAATTTGTATTTCGACCTACTCATGTGTTTAATATAAATGGATCAGTGGTGGGGTGGGGAATGGAGACAACTGTACTAGAACAATAAAAAAATAAAAATAAAAAATAAAGTAAATGGAGAGCATCTCAGAGTTGTAAGGGCCCAACTGTCCCAACTGTGGGACCTCACTGTCCCAACTTACAGACTTTTTACTAAAAACCTTTACTAAAAGATACAACTTTGGGAAACCACAAAAAAAAAAAAAGGAATAGTAGGGGGAGCAAACAAAAAGAAAGTAGGGCACTTTTCTTCTGATGCATTCATTAGGCTTTGAAATTGAAATCACTTTAGGTTACAAGAACACTGGAGAAGTTACACTGGAATAGTCCCGACACTAAAAAACTTGTACTCTGCTTTTTAAAGGAATGACAAGTGAAATATAAAACTATTCTTTCCGACTCCTCTCACTTCTGCTAATCATGAAAATAAAATGTGCAAGAATTCACCAGCATGTCTCTGAAACTAATCCTACAATATCCAGTCACCCTCTGATTTGTCATCCCTGTCAAAAACTGTTCAAGATTAACAAAAAGTTTTCTAAATCAAAGCAGACTGAATTTTATAATTTCTTCCCCATTCATCTCAAAAATAACTAAAACATAGGTCTCTTCAAGTTTTAAAGAGTAACAGTAAGTGAATGACCTCCCATAACCAGATGCACAGTCAATACATTTTGAACTCCTGTTATAAATGGCCCATGGAAATTGATACCTGAGACTTGACACGTCTTGTTCTCTTTGGCAGAATGTTCATTCTTGTGCCTGGCTCTGGGGAAGTTTGGACATCAGTGCCAAGAACCTCAGGCTCCAGTTTTTCCTTAAGATCTAAATTAGGCATTTGTACACCCTAAAATATCAGAGCACAGAAAGAGAGCAGATTCACTGATAAGAGATCAGATTTGAGACTCAGGGGAAAAATAGTATATTTACAATAAATCCCTAATGCTACATGAAACCAGATGACAATTCTCCCACCAAATTGAGCTACAGATTCAAGTAAATCCCTATCAAAACCTAGCAGGTTTTTGTAGAAAATGAGAAGCTGATCCTAAAATTTATGTGGAAATAAATTGTTTAGAAATTCTGGAAAAAAGAGTAAAGTTTGAGGACTTTCACTACTAGATATAAAAACTATAAACCTACAGTACTCAAGATGGCAAAGTATTGGTGTTAAGGTAAATATATAGATCAAAGAACAAAATGAAGACCAGAAATAAACCCCCGTTTAAAGTCAACTGGTTTTCAATAAAGGTGCCAAGTAAATCAATAGGAAAAGGGTAGTCTTTTAAACAAATGGTGCTGGTACAACTGGATATTCATAAACCACTCTGCCCATCAGAAAAAACTTCATTCCTTTACCTTACGCTACACACACACACACTCAAAATGGATCAAGACCTAAATAAAAAGGCTAGAACTATAAAATACCTAGATAAAAACAAAGAAGAAAATCTTTGTGGTCTTGGGTTAGGAAAAGATTTCTTAGCTGTAACAACAGAAAAACAACCCATAAATGGAAAGGGAAAAAAATATCAATAAATTAGTCTTCAAATAGACACCATTATAAAATGAAAAGATAAACCACACACTAGAAAAAAATATTTTCTGATAAAGAACTTGTATCTAAAACATTCAGTGAACAAGTACAAGATGAGAAACAACCCGATAAAAAAGATTTGAACAGACACTTCATAAAGGAAGATAAACAAATGACTAATATGCACAAGAAAAGATGCAGAACACTATTAGTCATTAGAGAAATGAAAATTAAAACCACAATGAGATACCACTAGACACCTACTAGAACGGCTATAAGCAAAAAAACTGACAATACCAACTGGTGGCAAAGACGTGAAGAAATTGGAAGCCTCTATATTATTGGTGCGAATGTAAAATGGTTCAGCCACTTTGGAAAACAACTTGGCAGTTTCTTAAAAAGTTAAACATAAACTTACCATATAACCCAGCAATTCCACTCCTAGGTATCTACCCAACAGAAATGAAAACATATATCCACACAAAGACTTGTACTTGAATACTGATAGCATTATTCATAATAACCATAAACTGGAAATAATCTGACCATCAACTAGCACATGGAGAAACAACTATGGTATATCCATACAATGGAATGTTATTCAGCCATAAAAAGCTATGAAGTACCAATACATGCTAAACCATGGATGAGTCTTAAAAACATTAGGCTAAGTGAAAGAAACCAGACAAAATCATATTGTATGATTCCATCTATGTGAAATTTCTAGAAAAGGCAAAACTATAGAGCCAGAAAGTAGATCAGGAGTTGTCCAGGTTTGCATGTAGGAGCAGGAACCATCTACAAACACACACAACTTTGTGGGCTGACTGAAGTGTTTATAAAATTAGACTGCAGTATATTATTATAGCTTATTGACTGTGTATCTACAATGAGTGAATTCTATAGCATGTAAATTATACCTCAATAAACCTGTTAAAAAATACATAAAATGAAGAGGAGGAATTTTTCAAAAAGCTTAAGCAAAAGGATCTATTTTAGATAAATAAGAAAACACCCTTTATTCCCATCATCCTTTACCTTGTAAACCACCAAAAACAGCTGATTTTTAAACTAAACCTTGTTTCCCCAAATTTTGGTACCTACTACACATAGCCAACTGCTAACTTGTTATGATAAACACAGTCTAAAGTTTATACTTGGCAGACTGGACTTAACCACTCCTTTAAAAAAAAAGAACTATATCTCACCATAAGGCTGACACCAGACTGGAAAAGCTCATAGGGGTAGAGAATTCTTTCATAGTGTGACTTCAAAAGAGACCCAGTTCCTTTTCCTGGCAGATATCCCAAGCGGCTACCCACTTTAGACCATTTCTTTTCTTTGGTGACCATTTCAAAACCTCCTTTGCTGGCGACAACCTGAAAAGAAAGTAAAAATTATTTAGGGAAAGAGCAGATTCGTGCATTCTGACTCTACATCTCGACTGCTAAATACAAAAATTATTCTGGGCCTAGAATTCAAATTTCCTTTCAACAAATATCTGACAAAACTGAAATTTATCAACATTTTAAAGTATGGAATGACAGTTTAAAATTTTTAAACTTTATTATTTAATTAATGCTATTGTACCTACCTTAAATAATTCAGGCATTCGAAAACATTTAATGAATTTACACTTTGTACATTATGTGCGTTGAGAAAACTAAACACATATATGTACTCCATATCCTCAAGGAATGCCACATATAAGAATTAAATACAGACCAAAAATAGACATGAGAATAAATGTTATACAGTATAAAAGAAACATAACTCCTGAATAAAAAAGGTACCAAAAAAGCTTATAAAATTTAATAAAAATGTCAAGCAAACAATGGATTCACAGGATATGTTAGAAAAGAGGCTATAATTTTTCAAAAGGAGAAAAGTTTAACATGGAAGATTGTAAGGAATAATATGGAAAAATCAGATTATAGTATTACATTTACTGGAATGTAGTATAGAATGTGTTAACACAGAAAGTGATGAGACAAATTGGCCAATTTGGGTGAATTTTCATTTCAAATCTGGCACTGTGTATAAATGTATATGTATCAAGGCCCCCTATCTTTTAGAAGCTGATACTGTACACCTCTCACACTCTAAAATTTAGGCAGTTTTCAGTTTCACTGACAACAGAATAAAAAGGACCACGACAGAGTTATTTGAACTCAAAGTAATTTTCCTCTTTGATATGCATTACTGAATTTTACTCTATCAAAACAACTTAAAAGAAAAAAAAAAACTGCCCCAGCTGGTATAGCTCAGTGGACTGAGCGTCGGCCTGTGAACCAAAGTGTCGCCAGTTTGATTCCCCAGTCAGGGCACACACCTGGGCTGTGGGCCTGGTCCCCAGTAGGGGATGTGTGAAAGGTAACCACACATTGATGTTTCTCTCCCTCTCTTCCCCGCTGTCTAAAAATAAACAAAATCTTTATTTAAAAAAAACAAAAAACAAAAGAAACTCAGAGAATTACTACATGATCCAGCAATTCCACCTCTACATATATGCCCAAAAGAACTGAAAGCTGGGATTCAGATACTTGCATACCAATATTCACAGCAGTATTATTCATAGGAGCCAAAAGGTGGAAACAACCCAAATGTCCATCAAGAGATTAAAGGATAAACAAAATGTGATATACACATACAACAAAATATTATTCAGCCACAAAAAAAGGAATAAAATTCTGGTACATGTGACAACATGGATAAACCTTGAAAACATTATGCTAAGTGAATCAATCAAATGCAAATTATGTAATTTGCATCTCAGATTCCTCACTATTTAAAGTTATAGCAATAGCACCTACACCTGCCCTGTCCAGGTGGTTCGGCTGGATGAAGCATTGTCCCATACACAAAAACGTTCAATTCCCAGTCACAGCACATACCTAAGGTTGCAGGTTCAATCCCCTGCACATACAGGAGGCAACCAATTGATGTTTGTCTCTTATATCAATGTTTCTCTCTCCCTCTCCCCCCTACCCTGCTGCTTTCATCTCTCTCTAAAATCAGTAAAACATACTCTCAGGCGAGGATTAAAAAAAATAATACCTGTACCTCATTATGAGGCTATTGTGAAGACAAATGAAATAAATAAAACATGAGAAGCACCAGGACACAGTAAGTGCTATATCAACATTATCTGTATTATAAATGTCTATGTGTGTGAACAAGTGTGTATGTGGGGGATGGGGGTGCACATACTATAAATAAGTGAAGAAAATGTTTCTAACTCTTGTGAATAGGATGCCATTATAGACAAAGAAGAATCTAGAGCCAAAGCAAAATTTTTCACTAGTGAAATACCTGAAAGCTTGGTAGAAACACTCACAAGTTCATAGGCACAAGAGCTGAACACATCTAATTCTTCAGCTTCTCTTATCATATCCTCAGACTAGCTCCTCTGTTAAGAGCTAACCAGGAAAATTAAAAAGAATTTATTTTTCAAATTTTGAAGTGCAGTAGACAATGAGGGTGGCTTAAACACAGGGCTGTCAGGAAGCAAATGGATAAAATGGATAAATTAAAATGCCTTTCTCTCATATATTTCCAGTGCTTCTATACTGTCAGCTACTGTTCTAGGTGCCTGAGATATGTCTGTGAATAAAATAAAAATATTTGCCTTCATGAAATTTATATTCTATATGGAGAAGACACACAATAAACATAATATATAAATTTTGAAGTGATAAATCCTATGGAAGAAAATTTAAAAAGCAGTTAAAAGGCCTCGTGAGTAACAGAATGAGGGTAACCTGAAGTATTAATTAGTCACAAAAAGCCTCATGACAAAGGTGAAATCTGTGCAAAGATGTGAAAGAAGTAAAGCAGTTACCCAAGCAGATATACAGGAGCTAGCCAGACTAAGGACCCTAAGTTCAGAAGCATGCCTAGAATGTCTGAGGACAGTATGAAAGCCAATGTGACTAAAGCACATGGAGAGGAACAGTAAGTAAAGGAAGTGAGAGAGGAAACAGAAGCCTGCTCAGTAATCTTTACTACCCAATACATTACCAACATTGCATAATAATCCACTTTGTAATCAAAGCACTTCAAGCTAAATTTCCATTAGTAATGATACCACTGCATGGATTGTGATCCTTTCTCACCCAGTTCTGATTACTGGCACATAGCTGTGAAAATGACAGCCAGCAGTCAGGGTACGGTCAAGTAATAAGACAAAGCTGTCTCACAAAGAAATCAAAATCATGAGTTTGGCTTCATGCATACAATACTCTAACAATCTAACCAGTCCTAATACTATCAAAACACAAAACCTTACACTTGTTTTTACTCATCTGACAGATTCAAGGATTACCACGCATAATTTCAAAACATAAACCATTTATCCCAAGCGTTTGCAATGCAATATATCACACCACTGTCACTAGAAAAAAATAAATCAAAAATGCCCTATAAGGTTTGATCTCCAAAATATATAAAGAACTCACACAACTCCACTCCGGGAAGACAAACAACCCAATTAAAAAGTGGGCAAAGGACCTGAACAGACACTTCTCCAAGGAGGACATACACAGGTCCCAGAGACACATGAAAGGGTGCTCAGCATCACTAGCCATCACAGAGATGCAAATAAAACCACAGTAAGATACCACTTCACGCCAGACAGAATGGCCATCATAAACAAATCAACAAAGGACATGTGTTGGCGAGGATGTGGAGAAAAGGAACCCTAGTACACTGTTGGTGCGATGCAGACTGGTACAGTCACTGTGGAAAAGTTTGGAATTTCCTCAAAAAACTAAAAATGGAACTGCCTTTTGACCCAGCAATTCCACTGCTGGGATATACCCTAAGAATCCTGAAACTCCAATTCAGAAGAACGTATGCACCCCAATGTTCACAGGAGCACAATTTACAATAGCCACGAATTGGAAACAACCTAAGTGCCCAACAGTAAATGAGTGGATCAAAAAACCATGGTACATTTACACAATGGAAAACTATGCAGGAGAAAGAAAGAAAGAGCTACTACCCTTCCCTACAGCATGGATAGAACTGGAGAGCACTATGCTAAGTGAAATAAGCCAGACAGTGAAAGACAGATATCATATGATCTCACCTATACATGGAACTAATCAACAATAAAACAAGCAAGCAAAATATAACCAGCAACACTGAAATAAAAAACAAACTGACAGTAACCAGAGAGGAGGACGGAGAGGGATAACAGGGGAAAAGGGGGGAAAGGGTCATCAAGGAACATGCATAAAAGACAAACTGACAAAGTCAAATGGGGGAAGGCTGGAGGGTGTGCAGTGGGGATGGGTAAGGCTGGGGAAAGTGGTGGCAGGAAAATGTTGACATGGGGATGATGGGGTAGGGAACAGGGTGGAGGGGATAAAGGGGAGAAAAAAATGAGACAACGGTAATAGCATAATCCATAAAATATACAAAAAAAAAGAAAAAAAGAAAAAGACTTTGCATTCTCAGGCTAGCTGGTACATTCTCTGATTTAATCAAATGAAAAAGTTTTGAAATTAAAAATTAAAAAAACAAAAAGCCCCATTAAAAAAAAAAAATGGCAAAGCCCTAGCTGGTATGGCTCAGTGGACTGAGCGCTGGCCTGTGAACCAAAGGGTCACTGGTTCGATTCCCAGTCAGGGCATATGCCTGGGTTGTGGGTTAGGTCCAGAAGGGGCACACAAGAGGCAACCACACACTGATATTTCTCTCCCTTTCTCTCTCCCTTCCCTCTGTCTAAAAATAAATAAAATCTTTTAAAAAAAACAAAAACGAAAACAAAAACATGGCATACACTTAAATTGAAGACAATGAAGAAAAGCCCTTTTATCAAAACTTGACCAAAGAGTAATGTCAATCAAGACCAAAATTTCAATCCAATGAAACACTAAGTCTGGGTAGCAAGGGACAATTATAACAGACATAAAATAGTAGTAGTAGTATACTTAAAACCTCCCTCTCAAAACTCCACTAAAAGAACAGTAAAGGAACACAAAGGCATAAGTCAAGAGGACAAATAGGACAAGGGAAAGCAGGTGTAAAAGTGATAATCTAGCCAACAAAACACCAAGCATGTGCAATAGAAGAAAGTCAAGGAGAAGTTTTTGCAACATAGAACCTGAAAAGCTTATGAAATGGAAGCAGCAGTACCTTAAAATTAGGGATGGCAACGAACAAATAAAAGGATTGACTGAAAACCTGTATAAAAGCAATTAGACCACAACCACTAAGCACAGCCAGGCAACTACCCCTCTCTGACCCCAGCAGAAGACTGGTGGTTTACTCCCAGGAGAGTGTGAAAATAAGGGACCCTACCCTAAGAAAGGAACAAGTACGTAAACCATAGGGTCAGTCTAATAGTCTAATCGGCCCAACAGTCTAACATCATGGTATTAGTCTAACATCTAAATAATAAGAGTTCAAGAAGAAGAAATTGTAAAAAAATACGAGTCTCAAGAACTCAAAGACATGAGTATAGATTTGAGAGGTTATCAAGTACAATAAAAATATTGAAAAATAAACACATACCAATGAATATCACTGTGAAATCTCAAACCACTGGGAATAAAGATTAAATCCTAATGTCTTCAAGAAAAAAAAAATCACATAGAAAGGAACAAGAATGAACCTGGCATCATTCTTTTCAATGGCAACACTGAAAGCCAGAATATTATAAAGCTTTCAAAATACTGAAGCAAAATGATTTACAACTTAGACTTCTAAACCCTATGAAACTACCAATAAAGCTTTAGAACATTTTTGGACAAGCAAAGAATTTACATCCCTGCACAGTCTCCTTCCCAGGAGCATGCTCGCACCTTTCCCTTCCTTCTCTTCCTCTCATGTAGGCGTGCATCTCCTTAATTCTAAGGGATCCCCATAAGACTTGCAACCAGGGGAGCAGTTGGCATCTTGTCCTGCACTTACCCCCTGAACCTGTCCCCCAGCCCTCCTTTCTCTGGCTCTCCAGTGAACTGACAACAACCCCATCTTGGTTCACTCCTTTCCCATAATGTTTCTAGAGAGCCAAAGCAGCCTCCCCCAGGTTCTCTCCTGTTGCTTCCTCTAGCCTAAGCCCTTCCTTGTTTCATTGTCCCCAGTTTTCATAAACATGCTCTCAAAATCAACAACAAAGAAAAAAAGTACATCCCATTTACCTCTTGCTCATTTAACTACTGAATAGCAGAAGAAATGTTTCACCAAAATAGGAGTAAACCAAGTAAGAGAAAGATTTGGAACAAGTAGAGGCAAAGGAAATTCCCAGAATGATAACAGTGAAATAAAGTTCCAGGTTGACAGTTGACCTTAAAAAATAACCAGTCTGGATTGCAGCAGGAAAGAAAACTCCAGAGGAATGGCTCCAAGAAAATGAAATTGACAGATGATCTGATGGGTAAAAGCACACTGATTTATATTTCTGCTGAAAAATCTGAAAATAACTTTTGGATAGTTATAAACAAAACATACAAAATGAAAAAAGTGAGAGGGATTATTAAATTCAAGGAAAATAAAAAATGGTATAAAAAAACAATCACAGCACGCTACGAGGCTCGAGTACAAATATTTGTATTTATACCATCACAGTAATAATTTTTGATTAATAAAAAATTTACCTAACTACACTAGAAGGAGACAGGAGAACTGAAATTTGTGAGGATTCAGATTTCTTACATCCATTTCCCAATTCTAAAAGTAGAAAATCAGTATATAATATTTAAAACTGAAAAATGAAGAAATAGCATAATGAACATATTATTTGGAAATACAAAGATCAAAACCAGAAACAGCTAAGAATTGAAAGTGATTAGCTCTGAGGAGTGGGAATGGGAATAAAAAAGTATAGGAGAATGCAGCTTTTCAAAAAAAATTTTTAAGAGAGAGAATGAATTCCCTGACTCAGAACTTCCAGTCAAGATGGAGGCACAGGTAAACATGCACAACCTCCTCACACAGATACAGCAAAAATTACGACTATAAAACAAGTATTACCGAGACTCATAAGAAAACTGAGCTGTATGGAAGTCCAACAACCAAGGATTTAAAGAAGCCACATTCATCCAGACAGGTAGGAGGGACAGAGACATGGAGAGGTGCACAGAGGTGGAGAGACACGGAGTGGCACAGAGAGGCTTGGAGAGATGGTGGAACAGGTGGTCCCACATTCACACGTGGTCCCACATTCACACGTGGTAGATAAAAATCGGAAAGGGTATCTCAGGAACGAATGATCCCAGCCCCACACCAGACCATCCAGCCCAGAGTTCCAGCACCAGGAAAATAAGTCCCCATAACTTCTGGCTTTAAAAACCAGTGGGGGTTGGGACAGCAGAAGAAACTGCAGGATTCCCAGAAGACTCCTCTTAAAGGGTGCACAAAGGCCGCAGGACTCACAGGCCCACCCTCTCTGGGATTCAGCACCAGGGCAACAGCTAGAAGGGCACAAGTGGCTTATTGGGACAAAGTGAAGTGACTGGAGACAGGGTTAAGTGGTGGGAGACAGTTTCCTCCTGGGCAAATCTCCAGAGGCCAGGCAGCGGCACTGACCCCTATTCGAGCCTTTCTGCGCAATAAGCCACAAAGCAGAGGAACAGCTTGCCCCACCCTGGCAATTACCTAACGTTCCAACTCACACAATTTACAGGTGAACTTTCCTACAACAGGCCATGCTACTAAGTCAGGGAGTCAAAGCAGCTCTACCTAATACATATAAACAAACACAGGGAGGCTGCCAAAATGAGGGGACAAAGAAATAAGGCCCAAATGAAAGAACAGAATAAAGCAAAACTCCAGAAAAAGAACTAAACAAAATGGAGATAAGCAACCTATCAGATACAGAGTTCAAAACACTGGTTACCAGAATGCTCAAAGAACTCATTAGGTACTGCAAAAAAAAAAAAAGGTCCAGGCAGAAAAGAAAGTTGCATTAAGTGAAATAAAGCAAAATATACAGGGAACCAACAATGGAGAAGATAAAGCCAAGAACTGAATCAATGATTGGAACATGAGCAAGAAAAAAAGCATTCAATCAGAATAGCAGGAAGAAATAAGAATTCAAAAAAATGAGGAGAGGCTCAGAAACATCTGGAACATCTTTAACATACCAACATCCAAATCACATGGGTGCCAGAAGAAGAGGAAGAGCAAGAAATTGAAAACTTATTTGAAAAAATAATAAATGAAAACTTCCCTAATTTGGAAATAGACATACAAGTCCAGGAAGCCTAGAGAGTCCCAAACACATTGGACCCAAAGAAGACCACACGAAGACACATCATAACTAAAAATGCAAAGGTTAAAAATAAAAAGAGAATCTTAAAAGCAGCAAGGGAAGAGCAGAGAATTACCTACGAAAGAATTAAACTGTCAGCTGACTTCTTGAAGGAAACTTTGCAAGCTAGAAGGAACTAGCAAGTATTCAAAGTGATAAAAAGCAAGGATCTACAACCTAGATTACTCTGTCCAGCAAAGTTATCATTTAGAATGGAAGGGCAGATAAAGTGCTTCCTGGACAAGGTAAAACTAATGGAATTCACCATCACCATGCCATTACTATATGAAACATTAAACGGAACTATATAAAAAAAAAGATCAAAACTATGAACATTAAAATGGTAAGAAATTCACAACTATCAACAACTAAATCTAAAAAAAACTAAGCAAACAAACAGAACAGGAACAGAATTATAGATATGGAGGTCATCTGGAGGGTTATCGGCTGGCATGGGGGAGGGGGACAATAGGGAGAAAATGCAGGGATTAAGAAGTACAAATTGGTAGGTAAAAATAGAAAAGGGGATGTTAAGAACAGTATAAGAAATGGAGAAGACAAAGAACTTAATATGCATGACCCATGATCATGAACTAAGTGTGTAGGGATTGCTGGAGGGAATGGGGGTACCAGGTAGAAGGGTGTGAAGGGGGAAAAATTGGGACAATAGCATAATCAATAAAAATATATTTTAAAAAAGTGAATTTCCTTGCTGCACTGATTATAAATAGTAATTGTTAATGTAAAACTCTATTAAGTTATAGACATCCCAATAACACTTTTTATTACCAAAGGGAGAAAGACAAAGTGATTTAATCAAAACAGGAAACCATCATATTGGCAATCTGATGACTCAAAAAACTGGGTATTTGCTTCCCATTAAAAAGTAGTCTAAGTGAAAGTGTTTCAAAATCATGTCTATAACACAAGCTCAAAAGATGCTCATCATCTGTCAGGCAAAAATACTTTTTTTTAAAAGTATATCTAATAACCTAAAAAATATCAGAACTCTACATATTTTTTTGCATTTTTCAGCCTGAGTCTCTTGTTAGAAAATAAAATGTCATGCCAATGAAACAGTCACCCAATGATAAAGATCAGAATAGTGGTTACTTTGGGGAGTACTAACTGGGATAGAGATGAAGGAGTCCACTAGAGTGCTATAAATGTTCTGTAATTTTATCTGGGTGGTAGTTCCACAGGTACACACATACATAAAGGCTTATCTGGCTGTACATTTAAGATTTGTGCACTGCACTCTAAGTTACACCTCAATGTAAAGAAAAAAGTTCATGTGGCGAGAGGCAGCAATCTCAGAGAACAAAAGTATTACAAAGTATACTACAGAATAACTACAAATCAAAATCTGTCTTTTATCTTTGTATCTTGGTTTTATAAGCATTTCTAAAGGTAGGGGAAAGAGATGTCCATGGGACTTAAAGACAAGACACCTATAAATTACAGGACAATCAAATTTAGCCCTTAACATATTTGCAATACATTCTCTAAGTACTTAAATAAGACATACTTTATTAGTAGTATTCTCCCTTTGCACAAAAAGGAATTGGATTTTTTCAAGATAAGAGTTAAACAGTCCAGGTGTTAAAGGTTACAAAGAATTGTGAACTAGGTATTCAGATTAACTCTAAAGCCTCTTCCTAATTTTTAAATCCTCCAATTCTAGCTCTGGCCAGTGTGCCTCAGTGGGCTGGAGTGTCAGTCATCCCGTGGACTGAAAGGTCATAGGTTCAATTCCCAGTAAGGGCACATGCCTAGGTTGAGAGTTTGATCCTGGATGGGCACTTGAGAGAGGCAACCCATTGATGTTTCTCTCCCTCTCGCTCTGGTCCTCCTTTCTGCTCTCTAAATCAATGGGCGTATCCTCAATAAATTTTTTTAAAGAAAGAAATCCCACAGCTCTATAAATCCAAGAATACAACCCAATTTATCACTTAATTAAACCTAATGTTTACCTTTTAATTGTTAAAAAAGAGAACACTTAAAACAAAATTTTTTATCCTAATGGTTTCCTACAAGATATAAACCCATCCCTCAAATTCACTATAATTTGCCCTTTGGTATATCACAGGTTTTCATACAGCTGTACTAGATAATTCTCAGCAGTGTTGAATGACATCATTTCCTTATTGATTCAAAAAAAAAACAAACCCTACAGCATAATTTAGCATAAGATTACACCTCCCAGAATTTTTGGTATAAAACAAAATTTTTAGAGAATTCTGACCTGACATTAATTTTTAAATGTATCATAAAAAATAATTTAAATGTAATTTTTTTCCTTGAAATGAACTCTTCCAAAATTAACTCTGTAATTTAAATGAGAATAAATTTTTATTTCAAAATAGTATATCAATCACAGGATATGGAAGGCCACAGAAAAATGTTGATTTGCAAAATTCTTCAGATATCAAGCTGTCTTCACTCACAAGTTAGAGCAAATCATAGATTTTTATGACTGTATTAACAAGGCATGTCTTCAAGGTAATTATTATGAATCCCACTGCAGGTCAGTTAGTTTTTTTTCTCATTAGGGAATGTAATGTTACAAAGTTAATCTAAGTTTAAGCAAAAATTAGTCTAAACATTTCGCCCTCAAGTTTGTGAGCAATTATTCTTTCTACTGGATAATGCTGGCCTCAGTTAAGCATTAACACTACTTACAGGCATTAATACAACTGTTATGCACGACTCATAAAAATGTTGAATAACTTCAATCTCTTTAACATAATAAAATTTACATTAAGAAACAGAAAAAATGGCAAGCTCAACAAAGGCCATTTTATACTCAACACAGGATAGTATTAGTAGGTTGGTGTCTTTTCCATTATTGTGTATCACAAAGCCTACTAATCTGAGTGAGTCATTAAATATTAATCTCATAACAAATTATAAAAGACATTTTAAGGACAACTTTGAGATCTCTCATTTCTATTCATGCTTGCGTTTCATTGTTAAACAAATCCTACACAAAAGTGAAGTTTTCCATCAAGTTTATTTGAAATTCCTCATTTTAAGATTTTATTTTTAGAGAAATGGGAACAGAGGGAGAAAGAGAAGAAGAGAAACATCAATCAGTTGCCTTCTGCATGCCCCCAGCTAAGGACCTGGCCTGCAACCCAGGCATGTGCCCTGACCGGGTATCAAACCTTTCAGTTCACAGGTCGGCGCTCAAACCGCTGAGCCACACTAGCCAGGGTTGAAATTCCTAATTTTATAAATTCACTAACCTCTGATCCAATTTCTAGACCCAGTAAAAGCCTCACCTTGCTCAAAGCGTACAGATCCAGAATTTTCCTCTCCACTACAGGGATCTTCAAAGTAGATCCTTGAAGTTCCCAAAATTTTGCTAGTTGATCCAAGAAGTCCAGTCTTACTCTGGTCATTGCCTAAGATTATTAAAATGCAGAAGTCAGAAATAAGAACTATATTAGAGTTGAAAATAAATGTGTTTTGCTTAACACAGGTACTACTTTCTCTACAGAAATTCAGGTTTTTCATTATTGTTTAGTCCAACCCTGTAAAGTAAGCTAATAATAAAACAAAATATTTCTAATAGACTTTATTCATTAAGGCAAAAAAGTTCCTCTGATATATGTGAACAGTTCTCATATTATCAATCAAAGCAATTTTTTGAAGTTTGGCTTAACTTTAAGCTAACCAGAAAATCTGGTAGACCAAATTAATCTGTTTCTAAGCATTCTTCCATTTCATCTGTAGATAACATGCATACTTAAAGTACACCAATTGTACCTCACTGATATCAAAATCCTTCATCAAGTACCTAATTGTAAGAAACTAAAGGAAAAGATATATATTAAAATCTCAGGAAATGTTTTAGGAACACCAAGGGAAAAAAAGCCTCAGCATGACATATTAGGCCTCAATGAAGATTTTATATGCTGAAACAGTTGCCTACCACACTAAAGATCTTCTGAAAATCTTGCAAACAAAGAACAATAATTTTTAAATAGAAAAACTAGTCATATTTAAAGGGAAATCTTAATAAATCAGATTAACTTAAGACTTTAATTTTAAAAATTAAAACTTAATTAAAAATTCATTTTCCTGGAAGAGTTCTGTTAAAACTCCCCCTCCCACCCGAAAAACCTTCTGAAAACTAGATTTTTTGATAGAATTTAAAAACCTATTTTCCTAAGATCACAAGAGACAACTTTCCAACATTAACAAAAAATTTTAGCAAAATAGTAAGTGATAATGAAGAAAGTACAACTTAAGAATTCCAGGTCTATGAAGCTAACTAAGCTGAATATTTCAACTATGAAAAATATGGCTAGAGACAGTTTCTTATAATCACAGTCATGGAGAAAAACTGTAAAAACTACTTAAAACAATTTTTTAAAAATCAGAAACATCCTTCCATTCAGTCGCAATTAACATTAACTCTGAGCTCTGATACATGAACTTCTCAAAGTTCTCTATCAAGAGCCCTGACATAAAAAATGAATCAGGAGGCAGCAATGGTGATATAACACTCACCTCAAGTTCATTCAGGCGCTGGACTCTGGGTGTGAAACGAAAGCTTTTTACTTCACATGCAAATGGAGGTTGCCAATCCTAAATGGAAAGTTTTTTTTTAGGCATATTGGTATATAAGCAAGGAATGCATTATTTCTTCCCTTCATTTAAAGGGTGAGTTGTCACAAACCACGATGACAAGAAAACAACTAACAGGTCTTCTTTATTATATTAGAGAGACAGAAAGAGTAATATTTTTAGACAAAATATTACTTATCTCCAATTATTTATCTCTAATATTTAGTATTAAAATTATTTTATCTATAAATCCTCAAATCCCACAAGTACCATTGTTTACATCCCATAATTATGCTTTCCCCAATTAATCAAGTAGAATGCAGTGAACATGTATCTCAATACAATGTCTAATAAACACCCAAATTTAAAAATTAAAAGAGAATTTGAAAGAAACAAAAAAAGGGAACGATTAAAAAATAATTTTTAAAGTGCTTATATAATTGGATACTATGTTTTTTCATTTATGTGTAACGTGACACAGCACTTTACAGTCTGTTATATAAATGTTTTGTTTGAAGCCTAGCTATGGGCATCCAAATATTTTTTTAAAAAAGTAAGCAAACCCACAGAACAAGGACAATTTCCAGGTTGCAAATGCAGTATAACTACATGAGATAGCATATTGTAAGCACAGTTCTAGAGAACACAGTTTAATTTAGCCCAAATACCGTATTTTGGCGTGTATAAATGCACACTTTTTTGCCCAAATTTTTGAGGGAAAAATAAGGATATATATTATTCATGGATAGTGCCTGAAATATCTCGTGTCAGTTCTTGTGTTTTGTAATTATTTGTTACCTAAAATTTCTTGTACCATAATATGTTCAAAAATAAATGCTAAAATTCTTTATAATACAAGAAACAAGTACCTAAATATGAGTTAATAAAACATTGAATTTAAAAATTAAAAAGAAAGATTTCTTTTTCCCTGAAAGTTTGGGTCAAAAAACATGAGTGTGCATTACACATGGGGCACATTATACATGGCAAAATATGGTTATAGTGAATTTATTTAAAAACCTGCGTAATCAAAAATATTTATCTTACCTTGTAAAATAAAGAAATCCACCAATATTGTAATTAAATTAATTGAAATCAAATTTTCAGTAATGTGACATAAGAAGGGAAAGTATATTATTTCAACCTTTTTTTAAGTAACAGAACTTTTCTTTTTTTTTACCAAAAGGAACCTTAAAGAGAATTTCTAATTCACAAAAGTAACAGAGTAAATGAAAATATGGTTTAGAAAAAACTTCAGTCCTTAAGGTTTTATCAGTATTAGCTAATTTTGATAGAAAAAGGGTTAAATGAAGCTTCTGGAGGATGGCAATGCATATAACAACAACTCATCATAGCAATTATCTGACAAATGCTTTACTTTCAACTTATAGTCTATAATTTTCTTTTCCTAAGATTTTATTTTTATTTTGAGAGGAGGAAGGTAGGGAGAAAGAGAGGGACAGAAAATCGAAGTACAAGAGATACATCAACAGACTGCCAACTAGGGACCTGGCCTGCAACCCAGGCATGGGCCCTGACTGGGAATCGAACCAGACACCTTTCGGTTGGCAGGCTGGCACTCAATCCATAGACCCGCACCAGCCAGGGCAAATAAGTCTATAATCTTATCCAAAATCATTTAGCATAATGGGAGTAGTATGTCTGGGTTTTAGAAACAAACATTTCTATCTAGGTTCAAAATCTACTTTGCTACTTGCCCAAGATCGTACATTTGATAAATAATTTTACTTATCCAGACTTGTCTCATCTGTAAAACGAGGCTCTATTTACCTACTAAGGCTTCAAAGAATATTAACTGAAATAATCTGCAGGTGCTAAACTAGCCCCTCCCTCCCTCCCAACTAAACTTTTTATTCACTGTGGTGCACACACTGTGGTAGTC
The DNA here is from genome assembly GCA_004026545.1 of Mormoops blainvillei. Lineage (NCBI taxonomy): Eukaryota > Metazoa > Chordata > Mammalia > Chiroptera > Mormoopidae > Mormoops > Mormoops blainvillei. The sequence goes on from PVJD01001297.1 coordinate 216,673, forward strand.
TTCCGTGAAAGCAGATGTTTTTTAAAACGCAATACGAGTACGAGTACTTAACATCTATTTGTATTACTAGTAGAGTAATACAAAGCAAGGTGTCCCTTTCGAGAAGCACTAAGACAATGGTTCACAAACTTTAGTTGAGTATTAGGAATCATCTGCGAGTACTTGCTAGAAAAACCGATTCTAGATCTTCCACATACAGAAATAGATTCTAGTCTGGGAGTGAGGCCTAGGGATCCGCATTTTAACAATCATATGGTTGACCCTGGTGCAGGTGGACCAGGAACATCATTTGAAAAGCACTGTTCTAATGGGGTATGAATCTTTTGACCTTGAACAAATCACTCGGCGTCTCGAGGCACTAATTCCCCCAAACAAAGGGTAGCATTTGCTTTCTTTACCTTAAAGACTGAGATAAACCAACCTAGTTACTTGCAATAATTGCGATTCGTAAATATTTGATCCACCGTTCCATATATCAAAAGATTTCAACGTTTCCTCCCACATCAATCATTAACAAATTCTTCCTAATCCTCTACATTTGAAAAATAAATGTTGCTCCTTCTCTTCCCCTGGGAAGACTTTTTCATTTCAACAGTAATCAGTCTAGGGTTCTTGTTTGGTGATACCATCCTTGGGGACAACTAGCGCTCAGATTACTGTTTAAGAAACCTTAGCCCTGAGATGAGGCCTGCAAATATTTAATAAATTAAGCATTAAGAGGGCTTGGATAAAGAAATAGCCGACGGAGGACAGTTTTTACTATCGTACCGTAATGAGGCTTGTACATCAGTATAAGACATGTCATGCCATAATACCACAGTTTGTCGGTCAACGAAAGGCTAGAGCCTTTTGTTATCCTTTCCCACAACCAAAGAAAAGTGTCGGTTCCCAAGTTCTAAAGGGGCAAGGCCCTGGGGACGACACTCCAGCGTTCAGACAAGCGTACACAAGACTGCAAAAGAAACCAAGGCGAAAAAGAAAACAACTTAGCTCCTAATGGTTGAGAAATAAAGGAGACTAAATATAACAAGAGAGGAAGACTGGAAGAGTAAAACTAAGCCATGCCCCCCACTCTCTCTTCTTCCCTCTCCTCAGACGCCGGTACCTTGGGCGGTCGGATTTTGCAGATGCCGGTTTTCTCCGCCAGAGGCCGGATGCGGCCGATAAAGCTGAGCGGGTCTGTGAACTCCTCCCAGCTGGGCTCAAAGACTGGGCACTCCGGAGGTGGCACGAACTCCGACGCGTAGCCCCCGGACCCCACGCCCGCCATGGCAATACCCAGGGGGCCCCCGTAGGGGAAACAGGTGGAGAAGGGGCGGCTAAAGCCGACCGAACTCTTTCACGTCCCCTGACAGGGGCCGAAGCTCATCTTCTCGGTGAAGAACTGCACAACACAGAAACCCCGAAATCGCTTCCTCCTTTCGTTTGTTATTGTTTCCTTCAGGGCTTTTCCTCACAGGGCTAGGACTTTACCGGAAGTTAACGTACTGTCAAATCCCTCCGCTATCCAAGAATAGAATCCCTCCGCGGCAACATGACACCTCGTCATACAACCGTCCTTCTTCCTCCCTTTCCCAGCAACCCAGTGTTTCTTGTCTCCTTGTCTGTGAAGATTCCGCGCTGCACAACAACTTCAACTGGCACAACTCGGTGGCCCCCGATCTCTCCTTTGGGGGGGGCGGGGGTAGAAGAACTCGAGTATGAGTCCGGATGCACTCTTCCGGCGCGGAGGAATGCGTAATACTGCAGAGGGCAAAGGTTCTGCTTCCGTTGCGTGGGGACTGGGCAGGGGAAAGGAAATCCAGTTCCCCTTTGTGTATAAATGGACGGAAGAACAAACTGAGCTTAACATCGGCCAGCCTCGGTCAGCTCACCTCGTTGCCGGTTCATGACAAGCTGCTTTGACTTGTCTGTCTTTTTCCAAGTAACTTTTTGAGGTTCTTTTGTTTTTAGTCCTTTGATTTTTAGTGACTCTTATAATAGTCTCGGCCACTTTACAGCCATCCGATCTCCATGACAGGTTCGTGTAGAACCCGTTCCACAGATCCTGTCGCCTGGTAGAATTGATTTTTGTCCACGTAGAAGCAATGGCTCCAGATCTTGCTTTTCCAACTATTGCCAACCCGCAAGTCATCGCAACAGCAACGACTTCACTCTGGCACTACATACTCCGTAATCCTTTCTCAATTTGCTGTAAAAGCTATTGCAACTCTTCTGACACTGCTTGTCAAAAATCTGTATGACTGTGTTTATCTCTACTTCCTCCAAATTGTGGACAATGATGTAGAAATGACTAAAACCGTGAGAGTATAGTTCTTAGGATTACATATTTGTTGGAAGTTTCTTATATCCTAGTTCGATAAAGTCTCTTAATATCCTAACGTTAATCTGACCTGCTAATAAAATGGAAAAAAAAATTTTGTTGGAAGGAAGTCTCACTGCCCAGGGCTCGTTCATAGACTCCCTGTGTACTCTCAGCTTCCCCGAGGACCTAAATTGCCAGCTATGGCTGATGACTGCCAAATCTGTATTTCCAGCCTAGACTTCTGAGTTATATCTAGCTACCTATTGGACAACTCCACTTAATAAAAGTAAAGTACCTTGAACTCATAGTTAGCTCCCCACTATTTTTTCAGTGTTTCCAGTTTCCGTGAATGACTTCATCCATCTCTCAGTTGCATGAGCCAGAAATCTAAAAATAATCCTTAACTCCTACTTCTTTATTACCAATGTATAACCGTGTGTCAACCCGGAGATCCTGTCATCTAAAAATCTTAAATCCACCTGTCTGTCCATCCATATTATCACTCTCCAGATTTAAGTTCTTTCTCACCTGAACTATGATAATAGCTCAGTTCTTGCTCCTGTCAAATCTCTCTACTTAGCTGTCATATTGCTTTGTCGAAAAGCAATCTTGTCATTTTTCATCTCCATTTCAACAACTCCAAACTCCTTTACTTTGCTGCCGTACTCCCAAGTGCTGTCTCTTAAGCTTTCCAATATACTACACAGAAATTTTTGTGGTAGTTTTAATGCACCATGCTTTCTCTCATCTCTGAGCCTTCACAGATATTGTTTCCTTTGTTGAACATATTTGTATTGTTCTGACCCCACCCCACAGTTTCTTATATCCTCTTTCTGAATGAATTTCCACTCATCATCTATCAGCTTAAAGATCATTTCCTCTGGAAAGCTTTCCCAGTGCTCTAAGTTTGTTTGGTCAACAGCAACCTGCACTTTGTTAAACGTTTTAAAATTGCTTGTTTAATTGCTTTCTTCCTCAGACTATAAGCTATACAAAGGCAGGGGCAGTGTCTGTTTGTTGATATTTTAGCCCCAGGTCCCAGGATAGTGCTTGGTGTTTGGAATGTGTGCAATAAATATCTGTTGAATGGGTAAATTAATGAATTAATAGATTCACCCAATAAATTTGCCTTGTGCTTCATTGCCTCATCCTACATTTACATATGCTAAATTTTATTTGAGCCTCTATTAGGATATGATAAACATAATACCCCTCCATTTGATTATAATATCCACAAAAGTTGAAGCCCAGTTACTTATACCCACCAGCCTAAACTCCATACACAAATATTTTGAGGGGATAGTTCAGTTTCAGTTATCCTTTGTTGTGTAACAAACTAACTCAAAACTTCATAGCTGAAAATGAAAACTTTATTATTACAATTCTGTGGTTTGGCAATCTGGTGTTCTCATGGCTTGACCTGGGATCACTAATATAAATACGGTCATCTGACAGCTTGATTGGAGTTGGAGGATCCAAGATGGCCTCACGTGTCTGTCAGCTGGTGCTGGCTGTTGGCTGGGAAGCCTCAGTTCACATGACTTCTCACTCTTTCTTTCTTTCTTTTTTAATACTCACCCAAGAATATGTTTTTATTGATTTGAGAGAGAGAAAGGAAGGGAGACAGAATCATTGGTCACCTTCCCCATGCACCCTGACCAGGGATCAAACCCACAACCTTTTGATGCACAGGACGACGCTCCAACCAACTGAGCCACCCGGCAAGGGCTGATTTCTCATTCTTGGTAGGTTACATTGGGTTTTTTCACAGCATGGTGAACTTAGTGTTCCACAAGTGTGAGAGTGGAAGCCTAGGCCTAAAGCCTAGACTCTAAAATACACAAAAATAACTTCTATGTCTTTCTGTTAGTGAAAGCAAGTCATAAGATGCACGACCTGATTCAAGAAGGTGGTAAAATAAACTCCATTTCTGGACAGGAAGAGCAACAATGTTACATTGCAAAGAGGTATAGAGAGGAAAGATGTGATTCATTGCATACAATTATGATTTACAACAAAATTTGAGATATTTTTACTACTGAAATCTGGACAATTGTATTATTCACAAAAAAGAGATACAATGAAATTCTAAGTACAAGTAACACTGAAATAATTCATTTCATTAAGCACTGAATTAAGATATGACCATTTTGCTTTAACATTATTAGAGCTGCAAGAACCTGATAGACCCTCAGTATAAGCACAAACTCCCCAAAGTTTTTATTGTTCCTGTTCACTTCTTGTCAGTCTTTCAAGTTATACTTACCTATTATTTTAAACTATTTCCTTAGTAGAAAATAAAATTATGGAGTAATGATTCTCAGTCATTTTTATTTGCCTTGATACTCTTGAGAAATAGTCCTTCACACTAGCAGTGAATCTGTAAGAGAAGGGCAGTAAATGCCTCTCCTAGAGATGGAAAAACCTTTCCCAGTTTCACCTACCTCTGAGGTTACCTTCAAGGAGTGTAGGTAAACCCTACCCTGGCCCCTCATGCCCACGCCTTTGAAAATCACTATTGTGAAGATCCAAAATCTTTACAGTATTGTATACAGAACGCCTATGAGGGCATTCTGCACACAGGAAGTTAAATTTACTGTCAATAGTATTTGGGTCTCTGGGACAACCAAAATAGAATAAACAAGAATTAAAAAAGTAGTATTTGGGTCTCTTGGCAGAAGAGTTGAGCACAACTGTAGTTTAATGGTATTGTTTTCATTATTTAAATAGTTCTTGAAATTAACCTTTTAGAGGAATAAATAAGAAAATTAGAATATTATGTATTTATCTGTAATTCTCTATCCTTAGTGCAGAATAGAATAAAATGAGTACTTAACTGTGGTAATCATTGGCTAAGCTGTAGTCTCTGGATTTTTAAAAAATGAAATAAAACCTCATGAATTCAGATTAGCTGAGAGAGGGCTAGTTTAGAGAACAAAAATGATCAAAATTACTAACTTTTTAAAGAAATATCGTATTATTTTAAATACAGTTTACCAATGATTCTCAAACTTTTTGGTTTCAGGACTAATTTACACTCTTAAAAATTACTGAGAACCCTAAAAAGATCATGTTTCTATGGATTATATAGTATATATATTTACTATATTATAAATTAAAAGTAAGAGGTGTTTAAAATATTTTTTAAAAATAAAAATAATAAACCCATTACACATTGGGTTAGTCAGCATTCTCCAGGGAAACAGGACTAATAGGATGTGTGTATAGATGGAAAGAAATTTATTATGAGGAATTGGCTCACATGATTATGAAGACTAATAAGTCCAAAAACTGCAGTGTCAGCGGGCAGGCTAGAGGCCCAGAAGAGTTGATAGTACATATAAAATCTAAAGGCAGCCTGCAGGAGAATTCCATCTTGTTTGAGGAGACTGGCCTTTTGTTTTATTTAAACCTTCAGTTGATTGGATGAATCCTACCCACATTATGGAGGGCAGTCTGCTTTACTCAAAATTCATTAATTAAATGTTAATTTCATCCAAAAACACCCTCCAAGGGACACATAAAATAAGTCTCGTACATGTTAATGTAAATATATATTTTTATTTTTTTGAGAGAGATGCATCAATGTGTTGATTCTTTTTTTAAGATTTTAAAAAATTTCTTCATTATTTTTAGAAAGAGGGTAAGGGAGGGAGGGAAACATCGATGCGTGAGAGAAACATTGTTGGATTGCCTCTCGCATGCCCCCAACTGGGGCCCTGGCCAACAACTCAGGCATGTGTCCTAACGGAATTGAACTGGCGACCTTTTGGTTTGTGGGACGCCGCCCAACCCACTGAGCCAAACCAGTCAGGGCCATTGGTGGATTCTCGTATGTACCGTCACCAGGGATCACACCCGCAACCTTGGCATATTGGGATGATGTAATGAGAAGTGTGGCATTTATTTGCATTTTTTTAAAAATTTTAAATGTTTAGCTTACTGGGACCAAGCTGGATTCTCATATCTGTTTCTGTATTCAGTCTGTTGTGATACGTTGTTTTGGTTGAAATATATGAAGAAAACCTAGCATCACACAGATATGTGGTTGGAAAAAAGGAGAAATATATTTTAAATATTTCATCTTTTTCACTAATATTTTTACATATATGGCATTTCCTATGTACTGGCTCACAGTTTGGAAGTGAGGGCTATAGAAAAAGAAAGAAATTTATTGGCCAGCTTCCACTTCATACTATGGAGCTGGAGAAAAGTGAGATTTCAAAACCTGAAAACACTTTTTCATTGTTATTTTTTTTTCTTTGGAGTTAGGAGAAAAGCACTAAATGACTTAAGGATTTCCATTTTTGCTTTTATTACCAAATTTCTTCTGGTACCTTGATGGGGACAGAAATTTATTTATTTTTTCTACAAATAAAAATGCTAAGATTCTGTAAAAAATAAAATTAAATATTGCTTCTTTTCAGATAACTGTAATTTCTTAAAAGTTGGCAATGTACAATCTAAAGCTTTAAAAATGAACTTTTTGTACTGTTACATTAAAATGGTTGTCAACATTGTCCCCAAATGGATTTTTTTACCCAGTTATGATTTTGTAACATTATGCATTGGTCATTTGGGAAATATTGGTTCACTGAGTTATACAGATCTTCCAAATGTTGACACATTTTATTATATATTATTTGTAAAAATCACAAAAATGCCCTCATTGATCTCAGGAAATTGGGAAGCTGTCAAACTTATAGTGAGAGAAACAAGTTTCCAAAATTATAAGCTTCACTTAAAAGCTGAGATTTTCATCATCATCAAATACTGTCAGTTGTTTCCACTGAAGAAAATGGCTCTTTTTTTCTTTCAAGAAGCTGTCTCAAATACCTAGATCTCAATAGCCATAGCTTGTCTGCGAAGCCTTCCTGTGCTCCATGAAAAATGGCCACGTTAGTTCCTAAGTGCTTTTCCCTGAGCAAACACTCCAACTTCTGTATGTAGCACAAGTGTGTCATATGTCCTTCTTACCTCATCACAAAGACTATTAAAAAAGAAAAAAGACATATATTCAGGAGTAAGGTTTATTAAAAGTAATCATTTTTACTGCTTTATCATGGGAATTCTTAAGTGAAACTGGCCTTTTTTTAAAACAGTGACTGTGTTATAAAGACAGTAACTACTAATAAAGTTCAGAGTCACAGTTATGATTTATGCTAAGGGATCAGCAGTTTTACCCACCGTTGCTTTTGCACCACCAGGGCAAATGTCAATGGTGAAAAAGGAAAATAGACCCTTCGTATTAATATAAAAATAATTTGACCTCAGGACTTCAGAACGTATCTCAAGGAGCGGCAAGGTCCTGGGGACAAACAGGACTACACTTTGAGGACTTCCGCTTCACCCTATAATTTGAATTCACATCATAAGGATGGAAAGGCTGAAGGAGACCTGCTTTAAAAAGAGGAAAGAAAAATAAATAATCTACTATTAGATAAACAATTTCAACAACAGGGTTTTGCTTATTAAATATTTAAGCATTTAAAATTTTATACTGTATCATTATTAGATTCTTCAAAAATGCAATAAAATGGGTTCTCTTCCATCTTTAACATTGCAAGAAATAAAATATCATTAACAAACCTTTAAATTCATTTAGACCAAAATAGTGACACTTTATTCTGCATTCGATGATCTGTGATTGAATTCATTTAAGTTCAACAATTCAATTTAGTAAACATTTCTATTTACTAAACAGTAGCTTCCACCCACTGTTACGTTTGAACACAGCTTTAAATTAGTGCTTCCTAATGTATGTCAGAACAGGGTTTGGGAAAGCCCTTATAACTAGAAAGACCAGATTTAGTATTTAGAAAACAGATAAAAATTGTTGTTTCTATTACAAGCTCCAAGTTAAAGTCAACAGACTCAATTAATAGGAATACAGCCCGGGCTGATGTGGCTCAGTGGTTCAAGTGCCAGCCTACAAACTAAAGTTTGTAGTGTTGCCAGTTCAGTTCCCAATCAGGGCACATGCCTGGGCTGCAAACCAGGTCCCCAGTAGGGGGCACATCAGAGGCAACCACACATTGATGTTTCTCTCCCTCTCTTTCTTCCTCCCTTCCCCTCCAATAGTAAATAAATAAAATCTATTTTAAAATAACCTTAAAAAATAGAAATACATATATTGTGTTGGCCAAAATTTTCATTTGTTTTTTTCTTTTCTTTTTTAATATATTTTATTGATTAGGCTATTACAGTTGTTCCATTTTTTTCTCCCATTTATTCCTCTCCACCCTGCACCGCCCCTCTCACCAGCATTCCCCCACATAGTTCATGACCATGGTCGTACACGTAAGCTCTTTGGCTTCTCCCTTTCCTATACTATTCTTAACCTCCCTCTGTCTATTTTGTACCTACCATTTATGCTTCTTATTCCCCGTACCTTTTCCCCCATTCTCCACCCTCTCCCTCCCCACCAATAACCCTCCATGTGATCTCCATTTCTATACTTCTGTGTCTTGTTCTGGTTGTTTGCTTAGATTGGTTTTGTTTTTGTTTTTTTAGGTTCAGTTGTTGATCGTTGTGAGTTTGTTGTCATTTTACTGTTCATAGTTTTGATCATCTTCTTTTTCTTAGATAAATCCCTTTAACATTTCATATAATAAGGGCTAGGTGTTGATGAACTCCTTTAACTTGACTTTATCTGGGAAGCATTTTATCTGGCCTTCCATTCTTAATGATAGCTTTGTCGGATAGAGTATTCTTGGATGTAGGCCCTTGGCTTTCATGACTTTGAATATTTCTTGCCAGTCCCTTCTTGCCTGTAACGTTTCTTTGGAGAAATCAGCTGATAGTCTTACGGAAACTCCTTTGTAGGTAACTCTCTCCTTTTCTCTTGCTGCTTTTAAGATTCTCTCCTTATCTTTAATTTTGGCTAATGTAATTATGATGTGCCATGGTGTGTGCTTCCTTCGGTCCAACTTCTTTGGGACTCTCTGAGCTTCCTGGGCTTCCTGGAAGTCTATTTATTTTGCCAGATTGGGGAAGTTCTCCTTCATTATTTTTTCAAATAAGTTTTCAACGTCTTGCTCTTCCTCTTCTCCTTCTGGAACCCCTGTGATTCAGATGTTGGAACATTTAAAGTTGTCCTCTGGGAGGACACAACTTTGGAACAACTTTAGTTGTTCCTAAGCCTCTCCTCATTTTTTTGAATTCTTGATTTTTCATTTTGTTCTGGTGGAATGTTTCTTTCTTCCTTCTGCTCCAAATCATTGATTTGAGTCCCAGTTTCTTTCCCTTCACTGTTGGTTCCCTGTGTGTTTTGTTTTATTTCACTTTGCATAGCCTTCACTTTTTCCTCCATTTTGCTGCCATGCTCCACCAATTCTGTGAGCATCCAAATTACAGTGTTTTGACCTCTGCATCTGTTAGGTTGGCTATCTCTTCATCACTTAGCTCTGTTTTTGGATCTTTGATCTATTCTTTCATTTGGGCCATATTGTTTTTGTCTCTTCACACCTATTATGTTGTAAGGGGCAGAGCCTTAGGTATTTGCCAGGGCAGGGCAACCACCACTTCGCTGCCTTATGGCACTGTATGCACGGGAGGGGTCAGAGGGACAATGCCACTTGCTTGGTTCTTGGCCAGTTCTCAATTGCTTCCCCTGCTACTCAAGCAAATTGGGCCCTTCTGGTGCTGATACCCAGGTGCGTGGGTTTGTGTATGTTCTGGGACATTGTGGGTCTCTCAAATGAACTGTCCTGTGAGGCTGGCAGTTTCTCCTGCCACCAAAAACCCCACAGATTTTTACCAGTAGAGGTTTTGAGGCTTTCTTTTCCCGCCCTGGAACCCTGGGTTGTATGGTCTCTCTCACTCCCCACTTGTTCCTCCCGGTTTATCTGCACACAAATGTGGGACCACCAGTCCACCAGCCACCACCTTGCCTGCCTCATTCTACCAGCCTCAGCCTTGTCCCCGCAGCCTTGCCCCACATCTTCCCTCCCCCAGCTGACCATCTTCCCCACCCCGGCTGAACGTCTCCACCATCCAACCAGCCTGGATGAATGTTTCTTCTTTAACTCCTTGGTTGTCAGGTTTTCATACAGTTCAATTTTCTGGCAGTTCTGGTTATTTTTTATTTTTAAATTTGTTTTTGTCCTTTAGGTTCTGCGAGGATACAAGTGTATCTACCTATGCCTCCATCTCCTCATTTGGTTTTTTCTGTAAAATGGCTCTAATAGCACTTAATTGTCTTAAGATCATTCAAAACAGTGTTGTTAGGTTGTATTGTGACAGCTGTCATATAAGAGTGCATTTAAAAAAACATCAAAATTGGTGAATTTTTGTGTAGCAATTTTAATATTGAAGATGGAAGAAAATATGCAACATTTTCGGCATATTATGCTTTATTATTTCAAGAAAGGTAAAAACGTAACTGAAACAAGTAAAAAAAGATTTGTGAAGTATGGAGAAGGTGCCATGACTGATCTAAGGTGTCAAAAGTGGTTTGCAAAGTTTCTTGCTGGAGGTTTCTCACTGGACAATGCTCCACGGTCAGGTAGATCAGTTGAAGTTGATAGCAATGAACTTGAGGCATTAATTGAGAGCAATCAATGTTATACCATGTGGGTGATAGCCGACACTCTCAAAATATCCAAATCAATAAAGTGGTTGGTGAAAGTGAAAAATGTGTCTTTATTTTACAGAAAAAAAACCACATGGACTTTTTGGCCAACCCAGGATAACACTTTACTTCACAGGTAACAAATCAGAATAGGAGAGATTCAATTTTTATGAACTTTCCAATAAAAATTGGAAAGCTATGATTTAAAATATTCCTTCTTCCTTTATCATGATGTTAATAAACAATCATCTTTTGAAATATTGCATTTAAAAATTTTTAGATCATTGTACTTAGTACCAGAGTCATTGAACATCATGTAGGTCTGAGATTGATGTTATCTCCAAATTCCTATAAACTGCCACCATGAATTATTGAACTAATCCCTTCCTTTATAACTTCCTTTTATTTATCTTAATGTCTAAATGAAAAATCTGTTAGTCGCTGTGTTCAAAATTCATGTATAAATGTAATCTATCTCCTTTTAACTTTTTTTTTCAATTATAGTTTACATTCAATATCATTCTGTATTAGTTTTAGATGTACTGCAAAGTGGTTAGACAATTATGTACTTTACAGAATGGTGCCCCTGCGGCTTCAAGCACCCACCTGGCTCCATACATAGTTATTACAATATTAATGACTAAACTTGCTATGCTGAAGTCTACATCTCTGTGACGGTTTTGTAACTATCAGTTTGTACTGCTTAACCCCTACAGCTTCTTCACCTAGCCCCCTAAATATAGTCTTTTAACCAAAGTTCTTCTGCATATGTGTACTTTTTCTTCTGGAATTTTTTAAATATTTTATTTATTTATTTTTAGAGAGAGGGGAAGAGAGAAAGAGAGGGAGAGAAACATCAATGTGTGGTTGCCTCTCGCGCACCCTTTACCGGGGACCTGGCCCACAACCCAGGCATGTGCCCTGACTGGGAATCCAACCAGCGACCCTTTTGTTTACAGGCTGGCACTCAATCCACTGAGCCACACCAGCCAGGGCTTCTGGAACATTATCGTAACCAAACAAACAGAGGTTCGGTTGCCTGCTGCAATGAAAGCCAAACTCATGAAACAGATGCTGGTGCAAAAGGGAAGAAGTTTTAGTCAGGTACCCCGCCACCTGGTAGAATGGTAGAGTCCCTCCTCAAAGACCACTTTTCCTTACTGCTCAAGCCAAAATTCTCATAGGGATAGTGAGGGCAGGGCATTTTTCCTATCCAATTACCTTCCTAGCTTTTGGCACCTGGGGTCCTTTCCATTCACCTTCTAGCTCTGTGCACACTCAAGTCCCACCCATTCATCTTTATAGCTTTCAGCTCACTCAGAGTAAGAACCTCCCTGCCATGCTCCAGCACCATCTTGGCCAATGGGGGAGACTCCCTGGTGCTCCGACTGACTGTCTATGGAAACACTATCTCATACTAATTAGACTAATTACTCTATTAGACTGATCTTATAGTTTAATTACCCATTTCTTTCTTAGAGTCGAATCCCTTCTTTATCATTGGCTTCACCATTGCCTTAAAGTTCCACAGTTTTTGAAAAAATTTTAAACCTTTACATATTCCTCATATATATTGTAATGGATAGTTATTTTATCTGTTCTTCAAGATAATGAGTAAGTATATTCATACTTAAAACTGAAGTCTACAGAAATTACTTGTGAATTATCACTGTCTATTGTCCTCTGTATTTTTCAGTTGACAAGGTCCTTTGCTGTCTTTCTTAATTATGGTTCAGTTTTGGATTTTAATTTGGTATCTCCTATTGCAAATAGGGATAAATGACAAACAGTACTTATTTTATAAAATAAGTAGTGAAACTTTCCAACACTACTGTAAAAAAATAATATAGCTAGGTAAAACATGTCATTTGAATCTCTAAATCTCCGTTTACCAAAATATTTATGTAATTTCCAAAGTAATGTACAAAGAGTTTCTAAATTTAAAAACTGGGTGAAGTGTTCTCTCATAATTGGTTTAGATAAGCCCGAATTTTTTCAAGGACTTTATCAATAATTTTCTGTACCCCACATAACTTTCTAGAGGACAGATAAAACAGACCTTTTTCTCAACTATGTACCAACCTAGATATGAGAATTAAAAATATAAATAATAATAATGGAGAGGAGATGATAAATATCAGTCTCCTATCTTCTCTCTGACCCATGGATTTTCAAAATTAAAAAATGGTTACTAATTTTTCTTTGTTTTCTTGGTGTAGGCTCCCTGGACAGACAACTACTTTTGGTGTACCCTGTAAGAAACTGCTCACCCCATGCTCTGGAATCCTGCTCCCCCCCGCTACATCTCTTTTTATTTGTTTGTTTCAGTTTTAGGTTTTTTTTTCCTTTTCTTCTTTCTTTTGTCCCATCCTGCATTTTAATCCCTGCTGAGAAGACAGCAATATATGCAGACTCAGGGTGGGTCAGAGACTGTTTTTAGGGTGCAGCCACTCCAAACACTTTCCTGGGAACTAAACTGGTGCTTCCCCCTCACAGGAAAGCCATAGAAACACCCTCCTGGCTTCCAGCAGGCCCAAAATCTGGGCTGTGGAGGTTCCACGCAGTAGCCTAGGAGAGGCTCCACCCTGCTGAGTTCAGGGAAATAGTCCCAGACAGACTCACACAAGTGGCTCAGGAGCAAGGGAACACACCCACTATCTCCCCTGAAGCCTGAAAGGCACCTCCCACTGAAGATCGAGGAGTCGCTTCCACTTGATCCTGCCAGAAGCCCTCTCAGAAAAATAGGTCAGCAACTAGTCTAAGACTGGCAGCAGGCCAACAGGCAGAGGTTGGCAGAGGCAGGCAGAGGCAGGTCCTACGGTGGCATGGGACTTTTGCTGACCCACCCACGGAACCAGCGCTGATAAAAGCCAACCTTGCAGTGCAACTTGGCCCATCCTGTGTGCAGCCAAGCCCAGAAGAGACAGCCACAAACTGTGGATTGCTTGTAGCTTCAAACAGGCTATCAAGGGCTAGACGTGGACAGCACCCAACATTGGCTTACACCAGCCTCAGACAACATCAGGGGCGCATCCAAAGGGACACCTCAGCAGGCAAGCACTAAACTCTGCTGAGATGAATTCCAGTTTGTTCTTTTTCATAGCTTTTTAATTCTTTTTTCTTTTTTTGTTGCTCGATATTTTCTTCCATATCTCTTATTTACTCTTACCTTTTCTTACTCCATTTTCCTCTTCTTTCCCTTTCTTATTTTTGTTAGTCTTTCTCTTTCTTTGTCCCTTCTTCCTGTTTTCCCCTTTCTATTCATTACCATATCTTCTCTTTCTTGTCTTATCTCATACTCACTTTTTCTTTTTTCTCTTTCTTTCTTTCTTTCTTTCTTTTTCTTTCTTTCTTTCTTTCTTTCTTTCTTTCTTTCTTTCTTTCTTTCTTTCTTTCTTTCTTTCTTTCTTTGTCTTCTCTTATTCTTTATTCTTTTATCCCCTTTCTCTTCCATTCTATTTCTCTTTTTATTTGTTGCTCTTCTGTCATTGGTTTTGCTGGGTTTTTTGGGGGGAGTTGCTTCTTTTTGGTTTTGTTTTTTGAGTTGTTTTGCTTTGTTCTGTCAGCACCTATACAACAGCATACAAGCTGTGGTGGGGGATGAGCCTCTCAGTCAGCCAACCAGAGGCTAGATCCCATGAATGAATGAGCAAAAAACAATCAGGAGCCAAATACAACAAGAGAGCCCATATAACTCACACAGAGGACATTGCTAGAACATCCAGCTCAGGAGGCCGAGGACACTGCACACTGGGTCCCACAGGACTCCTACCACATAAGATCACCTCACTAAGACAAGGAGTCGAGGCAGATTTATGAATTTCAGAGAAACAAACAAAAAGAGGCAGCTAAAATGGGGAGGCAAAGAAACAACCTCCAAATGAAAGAAATGGAGGAATCCCCAGAAAAAGAGCTAAATGAAATTGAGGCTAGCAAATTATCAGATATAGAGTTCACAGTAATGATTATAAGGATGCTCAAGGAACTTAATAAGAACTACATTAGCCTGAAAAAGGACATAGAAACTATGAATAAGAACCAGTTGGAAATAAAGAGTACAATATTTGATATGAAGAATACACTGGTAGGAATTAAGTGCAGGCTAGATAAAGCAGAGGATTGAATCAGTGATTTGGAAGACAAAGTAGAAAAAACACCCAATCAGAGGAACGAAAAGAAAAAAGACTTTAAAAGATTGAGGATGGTTTAAAGGAGCTTTGAAACAACATGAAACATAACAATATTCACATCTTAGGGATACCAGGAGTAGAAAGGGAGCAAGGGATAGAAAATCTGTTTTAAGAACTAGTGACAGAAAACTTCTCCAACCTGGTGATGGAAAAACTCATGCAAGTTCAGGAAGCATAGAGAGTCCCAATCAAGATGAATTCAAAGAGACCCATACCAAGACACATTACAATTAAAATTACAAAGTTTAAAGATGGAGGGAATCTTAAAGGAAGAAAGAGAGAAACAATTCATTACCTAAAATAGAGCTTTGATAAGGTTGTGAGCTGATTTCTCAACAGAAACACTGTAAGCCAGAAGGGATTGGCATAAAGTATTCCAAATTGTGAAAGGCAAAGACCTACAACCAAGATTACTCTAGCTAGCAAGGCTTTCATTTAAAATGGAAGGTGAAATAAATAGTTTCCCAGACCAAAAAAAAAAGGCTAAAGGAATAAATTTCCATCAAATCAGCATTGCAAGAGATGCTAAAGGGACTGCTCTAATGAGAAGAAATAGAGAGAGAGAGGAACACAGGTACAAAGGAAAATGGCATTGAGTAAGAACCTATCAATAATAACCTTAAATATAAATGCATTAAATGCTCCAATCAAAAGACATAGGGTAGCTGAATGGACCAGAAAACATGACCCATATATTTGCTGTCTACAAGAGACCCACTTCAGAACAAAGAATTTACACAGGCTGAAAGTGAAGGTATGGAAAAAAAAATATATATATATAAAAGAAAAAGCTGGGGTAGCAATATTTATATCTGACAAAATAGACTTCAAAACAAAGACCATAATGAGAGACAAAGAAGTCACTACAAAATACTAAAGATATCAATCCAACAAGAAGATATAACCCTTGTAAACATATATGCACCCAATATAGGAGCACCCCAATATATAAAGAAAATCTTGGAGAACTTTAAGGAAGAGATTGACAACAATACAGTCATTGTAGGGGATTTTAACATCCTACTGTCACCATTGGATAGATCTTCAAGACAAAACAATCAACAAGGAAACAGCAGCCTTAAATGACACACTATATCAAATGGGTTTAATCACCATTACAGAATGCTTCATCCCAAAGCAACAGAATACATATTTTTCTGAAGTGCACATGGATCATTCTCAAAGATGGACCACCTGGTAGGACACAAAAATAGGTCTTCATAAATTCAAGAAAATTAAAATCATATCAAGCATTTTCTTGGATCACTATAGCTTGAAACTAGAAATCAAATTCAATTAAAAATTCAAAAACATTCAAATAATGGAGACTAAATAACATGTTATCAAATAATGAATGGGTAAACAACAAGATCAAGGAAGAAATAAAAAAAATACCTGGAAACATATGAAAATGAACACACAATAACCCAAAACCTATGGGACACAGTGAAGGCAGTCCTGAGAGGGGAAGTTCATAGCATTACAGGTCTATCTAAAGAAGATAGAAAAATCTCAAACAACCTAATC
This sequence comes from Mormoops blainvillei, assembly GCA_004026545.1. NCBI lineage: Eukaryota > Metazoa > Chordata > Mammalia > Chiroptera > Mormoopidae > Mormoops > Mormoops blainvillei. The sequence goes on from PVJD01001297.1 coordinate 233,267, forward strand.
CTACACCTAAAATAACTAGAAAAACAACAACAGTAGAAGGAAGGAAATAATCAAAATCAGAGCAGAAATAAATGACATAGAGACAAAAAAAAATTTCAGAAGATCAATGAATCCAGGAACTGGTTCTTTGAAAAGATAAACAAAATTGATGAATCTCTAACCAGACTCATAAAAAAAAGAAAGGACCCAAATAAATAAAATCAGGATTGAGAAAGGAGAAGTAACAACTGATACCACAGAAATACAAAATATTGTGAGAAAATACTATGAATAACTATATGCCAAGAAACTAGACAAACTGGGAGAAACAGATACATTTTTGGAAAGGTACAATCTTCCAAAACTGATCAGGAAGAAGCAGAAAGCCTAAATAGACTAATAACAACTAATGAAACTGAAGCAGTAATCAAAAACCTTCCAGCAAACGTAAGTCCTAGGACCAGATGGCTTCACAGTCAAATTTTACCCATCATTCAGAGAACTAAGACCTATTCTTCTCAAGCTATTCCAAAAAATTCAAGAAGAGGGAAGACTCCCAAGTTCTTTTTACAAAAAAGTTAAAGACACAACAAAGAAAGAAAATTATAGGCCAATATTCCTGATCAACATAGATGCTAAAATCCTCAAGAAAATAATAGCAAACCAGATCCAGCAACACATTAAAAAGATCATACACCATGATCAAGTGGGATTTATCCCATGGACACAAGGTTGGTTCAATATTTACAAATCAATAAATGTGATATATCACATAATAAAATAAAAAACAAAAGTCACATGAATATATCAATAGATGCAAAAAAGCACTTGATAAAATCCAGCATCTATTTATGATAAAAACACTCAGCAAAGTTGGAACAGAGGGCACATACCTCAACCTGATAAAAGCCATATATGAAAACCTACTGCCAACATCATACTCAATTGGCAAAAACTAAAAGTGTTTCTCTTAAGATCAGGAACAAGACATGGATGTCCACTTTTACCACTCTTACTCACACACAGTACTAGAAGTCTCAGCCACAGTGATCAAACAAGGAGAAGAAATAAAAGGCATCCAAATTATGAAGGGGAAAACAAAACTGTCATTATTTGCAGACAACATGATAGTGTACACAGAAAACACTACAGACTCCACCAAAAAACTACTTAACCTAATAAATGAGTTCGGCAAAGTAGCATGATACAAAGTCAACATTCAGAAATTGATGGTGTTTTTATACATGAATAATGAACTACCAGAAGTGGAAGCTAAGAAATCAATGATATTTGCTATTGTAACAACAACAACAAAAAAGTACTTAGGGATAAGTTTAACCAGTGAGGTAAAACACCTGTACCAGGAAAATTATAAGACGCCATAGAAGGAAATTGAGGAAGATACAAATAAGTGGAAGCACATTCCATGTTCATGGATTGGAAGAATTAACATCAATAAAATGTCCATACTACCCAAAGCAATCTACAGATTCAATGCAATTCTTATTAAAATACCAATGCCGTGTTTCACAGATCTAGAACGAGTATTCTAAAAATTTGTATTGAACCAACAAAAGACCCAGAATAGCCTCAGCAATCTTGAGAAAGAAGAACAAAGTTGGAGGTATCACAATACCTGATACCAAACTATAATATAAGGCCACTGTAATCAAAACAGTCTGGTACTGACAGAAGGACAGGCACATAGATCAGTGGAACAGAATAGAAAGCCCAGAAATAAATCCACATCTTGGTCAATTAATATTTGACAAAGAAGGCAAGAGCTTACAATGGAGTAGACAGCCTCTTCAATGAATGGTGTTGGGAGAACTGGACTGGTATATACAAAAAAAAAAAAAAAATATATATATATATATATATATATATACACACACACACACACACACACACACACAAAGAAATAAAGAAGCTAGGCTACCATTTTACACCATACACTAGAATAAACTTAAAAAACATAAAAAGTTTAAATATAAGTTTCCATATCATAAAAATCCTAGAGGAAAACCTAGGCAGTAAAATTTCAGATAACTCACATGCAATATTTTTGCAGATATATCTCCTAGGGCAAGGGAAACAAAGAAAAAATAAGGAAATGGGACTACATCAAATTAAAAAGCATCTGCACAGCTAAAGAACCCATCAGCAAAATGAGAAAGGAACCCACTGTATGGGAGAACATATTTGCCAATGATACATCGGACAGGTTTTAATCTCCAAAATATATAAGAAACCCGTATGACTCAACACCAGAAAGTCAAAAAAGTCTAATTAAAAAATGGGCAAGAGACCTGAATGGCTGAGACACAGACAGCCCAGAGACATATGAAAAGATGCTCAACATCACTAGCCATCAGAGACATGCAAATTAAAACCGCAATGAAATATCGCCTCACACCTGCCAAAATGGTCATCGTTAATAAATCAATTAACAACAAATGTTGGCTGGGATGTGGAGAAAATTGGACCCTAGTGCACTGTCAGTGGAGATACAGACTGGTGCAGCCACTGTGGAAAACAGTATGGAATTTGCTCAAAAAATTAAAAATAGAACTGCCTTTTGACCTAGCAAATTCTACTTCTGAGAATATATCCTAAGAATCCCAAAATACCAATTCAATAGAATTTATGCATCCCTATAATCATAGCAGCACTATTTACAATAGCGAGATTTGGAAGTAGCTTAAGTACCCAACAGAGGATGGGTGGATAAAGAAGCTGCAGTACATTTACACAATGGAATACTATGCGGCAGTTAAAAAAAAAGGAATTCTTACCTTTTGTGATAGCATGGGTGGAACTGGAGAATATTATGCTAAGTGAAATAAACCAGTTGGTGAAAGATAAATACCATATGATCTCACTTATTAGTGAAATCTAATGAACAAAATAAACTAACAAGCAAAATAGAACCAGAGACACAGAAACATGGAAAAGACTGACAGCTATAAAAGGGGAGGTGTGAGATGAGGACTGGTTGAGAGAAGGTGAAGGGATTAGTCTCCTTCACCTTTAGAAGGTGAAGGGATGCATGACCCATGGACATGGACAATGCTGTGGTGATTTGCTGTGGGAGTGATGGGTGGGTTCAGTGGAGGGAGAACAAGGAGGAAAGGTGGGGACAACTGCAATAGCATAAACAATAAAATATTTAAATTTAAATAAAGTAAAAAAGGGAATGTATCAAGTTAGTGTTCCTCAGGCTGCTCTACTCACAACCTCAGAATACATTCTTACTCTTGTATTTCCCATTCTAATTAATGTCAACTGCTCTAGCCGGCTTTCCTGTTATGGGTCCAGTCAACTGGAACTTTAAAATATCTCCCATTTCCTTCATCACATTCCCATTATTGACACCTTTGTTTAGGCATTTACCTTCACATCAATTATCACTGTAGCCTCCAAAATCTTCCAGCATTGTTCTTAATTCATCCTCTGCCACTGGAATGATTTTTAAAAATTATCCATCTGATGTTAGGTGGTTGCAAGAGACAGATGAGTTGAGGATGTCCTTTTGGCATTTGAGTGAATGATGACATATTACCTAGGTATATAGATAGAAAGAAGAGCAATCTAAGAGGAGAGGTAATACATATGTAGGTAGAAATGTTATACATGCATTCAAAAATAACCACTGAGCCCTGGCTGGGTAGCTCAGTTGGCTAGACTGTGGTCCCAATACACCAAGGTTGCAGGTTCAGTCCCTGGTCAGGGCACATAGAGAACGCAACCAATGAATGTGTAAATAAGGGAAACAAAAAAAATCAATGTTTCTCTATCTCTCCTTCTCGCCCCCTACCTCTATCTAAAATAATAAATAAAAATAAAATTATTGAGTATTTCCTATGTGCCAGGCACTCTTCTATTTGCTGAATATATGACAACAACAAAAAGACAAATTATCTCCCCTCTTAGAGCTTACATTCTAGTGGTGCGGTGAGATACAGTAATAAGCACAAGCAAATAAATATATATTATTTTAGATGGTGATAAGGTATTTTATAAAGTAACTAAGGGAGGGAATGGTGGGAGAAGAGGGTGTTAAGGGAAGATAAGGTAGTCAGAGAAGGACTCAAGATTGAAATAATTTGAATTGAAGCTGTGTGATAAAAATACAATGACTAATTGGTACGAGAATATCCAAGTAGAAGGGATTACTTCCAATCAAGGAGATGGTATTTGTGTTGGCCTTGGTAGAAATTTTATGAGTGCCGATTTATGGAAAGGGTCAATCCAGATAAAAGGAAGTATATGAGACAAAGCTGAAAAGTGCATGCTACATTTAGAAAATAACCTGTTATCTATAATAATAGAAATAAGTGAAATCTGTGGCAGTGTTTGAGTGTCACATTACTATCTGGACTTCATTCGTTGGCCATGGCGAATCACCAACAGTTTATGAACAGGAGTGTGACATGTTCAGAAGCATGTTTTTAAAAAAAATTGTAACACGGGATTACAATTTTCAATTGTAATCCAGTGATCTTGACTGCTCATTCGGATTAGATGAAAAAACCACAAGAAGAACCTAGTAGAACAGATGTAGCCTTTATTACTCACCTTACAGGGAGCACCTATGGTGGCAAGTCGGCTAAGTAGGACCATCACCCCCATCACCCCCGTCCGAGACCCATTATAAGGGATCCCAGACAAAGGTGGCATGAGTCCAAGTTACACTGGCTTTCATGTGGCCTTAAGTTATGTTACGATACATCAGTGCTTATATTTGAAAAGAAAAGGTCAAGAGGTAATCAAGCAAGAAGCCAATCCCTGGGGAAGAGAGGGAGGGAGCCATGAGTTGTCCCTCGGGACAATACACATTCCTTCTGGCCAGGGTCCCTCTTGCCAGCCTTCCATCACAGAGCCGGGGTCTGGTGGGGGCGTCATGTCCACTATGACTCCACAAAAAATAATCTTTTTTTATTTTATTTTAAAGAATCATCTTTTACAGAATGGATTGGAGAAGGCAAAAACACTAATTAGAAACTTATCATACGCTTCTGGTAAAGATGGCGGCCTGGGTAAACATGGCTTGCCTCCTCATACAACCACATCGAAATTACAACTAAAATAGAGGACAGCCATCACTCAGAACTGTCAGAAACTGAGTTGAATTGAAGTCTGACAACTACAGAATTAAAGAAACCACATCCCTCCAAACTGGTAGGAGGGTGGAGATACAGAATGGGCTGGTCCCACATCCACATGTAGTGGATAAAAATTTGGGAGGGATATCTTGGGAGCAAGAGGCCCCAGCCCCTTACCAGGCCTCCCAGCCCAGGGTTCCAGTGCCACCAACTCGTCCAACTGACAAGCTTGTGTTTGCCCCTCCAGGGTGTCTACAAAATTGGTGGTATTGATACTGTCCCTCTGGGCTAAGAAGAGACTTATATTCTCAAACCCGGCATGGTGGTTACCTTTGCTTCAGTCAATGTTGCAACTGAAGTGAAGTCTGTTGAAATGCACCATGAAGCTTTGAGTGAAGCTCTTCCTGGGCATAATGTGGGTTTCAATGTCAAGAACACATTTGTCATACATGTTTGTCGTGGCAATATGGCTAGTGACAGTAAAATGACCCACCAAGGGAAAGAGCTGGCTTCACAGCTCAGGTGATTATCCTGAATAATCTAGAATATATCAGTGTCAGATACGCACCTGTGTTTCATTGTCACACAGCTCATACTGCTTGCAAATTTGCTGATCTGAAGGAAAAGATTGATCATTGTCCTGGGGAAAAGCTGGAAGATGGCCCAAAGTTTTTTGTAATTTTTATTTTTTTGTTACATAAATTAGACTATTTATTATAGGCTAGAAATGTTTCAAATTGTGGAGCTTCTACTGGTTTTATAATTCCTTCAGTCTTCTGACGGTAGACGTTAGTGTGACAACATAGGAGGAACTGTAGGTTCAAGTACCACCAGCTACTGTTTTTCGTTCAGGAACCACAGTGTCAGATCCCCACAGCTTGTCTCTGCATCTTGGTTTTCCCACAGAAAGAGAAAGTGTACTTGGAGTGCTAGCTGATTTCAGTCTTCTTCACCACTGTCCTTACAGAGGCACCACGACTTGTTCCATATTTACCGGTGATTTCAACCTTCTTGGTGCATTTAGCCACGGCGCTGCAAACTAGGTCGCAATTCAGAGAATGGCCCAAAGTTTTTGAAATCTGGTGATGCTGCCATCGTCGATATGGTTTCTGGCAAGAGCACATATGTTGAGAACTTCTCTGACTATCCTCCTCTGGGCCATTTTGCTGTTCATGAGACAGACAGGTGCTGTGGTTGTCATCAAAGCAGTGGACAAGAAGGCAGAGGGTGCTGGTAAAGTCACCAAGTCTGCCCAGGGAGCTCACAAGGCTAAATGAATGTTATCCTTGAGAACTTTCACGTCAGTCTTAATCAGTGGAGGAAGAAAAGCCGTAGAACTGTTTGTCTCAATTGACCATTTAAGTTTAATAGTAAAAGATGAGTTAGTGATTACGATGCATCATAACACCTTCAGAAGGAAAAGAGAATGTTTTGTGGGCCACTTGGTTTTTTTTTGTGTGTGTGTGGCAGTTTTTAGGTTATTAGTTTTTAAAATTAGTAATTTTTAATGGAAACAACTTGACCAAAAATTTGTAACAGGATTTTGAAAGTCACTGAAACAAAGTTTAATGAGAAAAAAATTTTTTTCTTGTAGTAGTTCAAGGGAAAGGCAACAACACCTGGAGCAGAAATAAATAGGAAAATATTTGAGAACTGGTATGAAGATAAGATCACCACGATCTGGTTTTTTAAAAAATGAAGGGGCCAAAAAGGAGACAAAAATCCTGAACCAAGGTGTCTGGGAAGATCTTGATGTAACTAAAAGAGAAAAATCACAAAAGGGAAAAAAGGCAAGTTTAGGAAAAGATGGCAAGTTTCTTTCAGGCATCTTTATGTCTTAAACTGGTAAAGAGCCTAAGCTTTTCCATAGCCGTAGCTGCAGCTCTGAGACCTTGCTCTTCTGTAAAGTTGAGACAACAATTGGGTTTTGAACTAGCATATGTTATTGAAGTCAATTTCTCACATGTCTCGGGAAAATAGAGTCTGCCATCTAGCAAAAGTAGTAGCATTTATGTACCCAATCCTCTGACTGTGCAAATTGAACCACAGGCCCTGTCTTGGCTTAGAACACCAGGGCATTGAAGGAGAAACTTTTTATCTTTACCTTCTTGACATAGCGTACAACATAATAATCTTGTGATTCTTTCCATGACTACACATCGCGTTTCTGCAACCTTTTTAATGAAAACAAAACAGCTGGGCAAGCATAAACTGTGGGCGTCCAGAACTAGTTCGTTCTGACCCCAAGTATCAATCCGGGAGAACTGGGTTGTAGTTTGATCAACAACCTCCGCCCAGAAAGCAGTGTGCAGAAGTGAAACTACAACCCCAGCGATCCCTGCGCCGTAAGACGCGAGCGAGGGCGAGCCGGGACGGGGCGTGCCTCTATGTGAATATCCTTCCTATTGGTGCGCAATCCAAAAGGCCGAGGTAAACTTGTGGGCGATTGGACGGATTCGTGCACGCTCAGTGGCGCCGCGACGCTCCCTGATTTAACTTTTGTTTTTCCGTTGGCTTCTGTGACCCGGTGCCTTTAGTGTGGCGTGAGTACGGAATTTCGGGTTTCTGGGAAGGGGCTAGACAAGAGGTCTTGGGAAGGGACACCTTGGTGAGGGAGGAGTCCTGTGGAAGCAGTACGGAAGGGAAGGATGTGAGCCTGAAGTATGGGGGTGGAGGGTCGTCAGGAGTGCTGGGGACCGGACGAGGAAAGTTAGGATATACAAATGGGAAGATTTCGGGGTGCTGGAGCGTTGGGGAGCTATACCGACAAGGGAGTCGAGAACGAGATGAAACTGAAAAAGGAGTACAGAATTAGAAGGTCTTGGACATCGGTTCCGGTGTCCCCCATCCCGCGCTAGCCTAATTAAGGCTCAGTCACATTTAAGTTAAGGGAGAACAAGAAATACTTCACAGAATTGTTGTGGGTGTAAAGTAAATGTTACAGTGCCGAACAAATGTTAATTGTAATTAGACAAGCTATAAAAAATATACCTAAACAAGGATATCGCAGAGAAGGAGGAATAGAAGCTAGTAGAAACCCGTTAATGTAACTATAAGCAAGGACATTGTTCTTTTGAGACATACAATAATGAGTAAGGTACAGTTTCTACCTGCAAGGAACAGGCACTGTCATGGGAGAAATGATGGCAACAAAGAACTCTAATACGTACAGATGCAGCTCTTTCGCACTTGTAAGAAACAAGGGCAGTTTCTTTAGAGCATTTTGATAGATAATTTTGGATGGAGAGACTCAGGAAAGAGATGAAGAAGGTAGTATTTGAGCTTTTATGTACAGACCGGATTTCATTAAGTGAACTTGTGAGAGTGGAGGGAGCTCTGTTCCCATTGTAGGAAAAAAGGCATCCAGGCAAGAATGTTATCAGCAAACGGAGTGTATAGTTTGCTGATATGTAAATGAAGCGGAAGAGATAGGTTTGGTCCTTAGATGGAAGGCAGTGACCTCTAGGCTGAGTTCAATTTAATGCATTTGGCTGTGAGGAGTTACTGATGAATTTTATGATTTTTAAGAAGATATCCAGGGGAGATCAGGGGTGGGTAGAACAGTTAAGCCATTGTAGTAGAGTGGTTAAGAGCATTTGGAGATCCTGAATTAGCATGGTTATTATCGAGATAGAATACAGATAATTTTTATATGGTTGGATGAGAGCGTCAATAGAAATAGTATTGGGTGCTCAGTGGATTGGGTGCCGGCCTGCCAACCATAAAGTCACTGGTTTGATTCTCAGTCAGGGCACATGCGTGGGATGCCAGCCAGGTACCTGGTTTGGGGGCACGCCAGAGGCAAGCCGATCGATGTGTCTCCTGCACATCAGTGTTTCTCTTCCCGCCTTTCTCTCTCCCTTCCCCTCTATATAAAAATAAATAAAATCTTTTAAAAAAAGAAATAGTAATGAAATAATGAATTTAAATTTTCAAGTCCAGGTTGGAAGATGCTGAATTAGTACCTGAAATAGGAGAGTCAGAAGGAGCATGTTTAGATAAGAAAGATGATGTATTAGGTTTAGGAAGTATTAGTTTTGAGGTGCTAAAAAGAAATATATGGGAATTGAGTGATCTTGTTGTTGTTGTTGTTAAACATTTCAAGCTCCCATGGGACAATAGGTGAAAATGTCCATTGCATGGTTGGAAATTAAAATCTGGAAGTTGAAAGAGATCTATTTGTTCATTCAACAAGTAGTTGTTATTTTGTGCCAGGTAGTGTTTTAATGATAGAGGTTATTAAAAAAGCAGTGAAAATGATGTTTCCAAAGAAATGGATGGAGGAAGTAGTAAAGAAAGTCAAGGTCAGAACCTTTGAACCAAGGGAGGAACATTTTCAGTAAAAAAAATATCTGTAGTTACTGAGTACCTACATGTGTCAGACCCTTTTACTCATTATTTCATTTAATCCTTACACTGACCTGTAACATATATGCTATATCCCTATTTTCTAAGAAGTACCTGAAGTTTAAAGAGGTTCAATAACTTACCTGAAGTCACATAGCTAATAAGGGACAGAGCTTTGACTCAGACTGAAGTCTATTTGATTTCAAAGCCCATGCTCTCAACTACAAAGCAATAGTTTTTTTCAGGGTGGTCAACGTTGACAAATTAAGCATACAAATCAAGGAATGACTTGTTGGATGGAAGATGGGAACTCAAAAGAGCAAATGGATTTATTAATTTTTTGTCTGCTGACCAAGAACAGCATCTTTAGTTCATATGTTGGGAGTAGAAGTCAGACTGTTAGAGATTATAAAACAAAATAAAAGGGAGTGTAGATAACTTTTTATAGATGTGCAGTAGTCTGGGAGAAGAAGGAGTGAGACTGCCTATGAGGGAGAAGAGAGATTTCAGGTTTCTAGAAGGCTGTTTTAAAGTTCCAAATTACTCTTGCCCTGCACGGTGTGGCTCAGTTGGTTGGAGCATTGTCCTATACACCAAAAGGTCATGGGTTCAATTCCTGGTCAGGGCACATACCTGGGTTGTGGGTTTGGTCCCTGGTAGGGGTGTGTGTGGGGAGGGGGACAACCAATCGATGTCTCTCTCTCCTTCTCTCTCCCCCTCCTTCCTTTTCTCCCTCCCTCCCCTTTCCTCTCTCTCTCAAAAAAAAAAAAAAATCAATGGACATATTCTTGGGTGAGGATTAAGAAAAAGTTCCAATTTACTCTTAAGTAGTTTTAGAACAGAGATGTTTAAGACGTCTCCCATAGTCATAAAATGGAATGTTATGTGGCCATAAAAAGGAATGAGATACTGACATGTACTACAGCGTGGATGAACCTTGAAAACATTATGTTAAGTGCAAGAAGCCAGTCACAAAAGACCACATGCTATATGATTACATTCATATGAGAGTCCATAACAGGAAGGCCTATGGGAACAGAAAGTAGATTAGTGATTGCTTAGGGCAGGGGTAGGGTGGAGCACAGGGGTGATAGCTAAAGAATATAGGATTTGACCTTGAAATGATGAAAACATACAATTGACTGTGGTGATGGTCAGACCTACTTGTGAATATAGTAACCATTGAATTATACACTTTAAATGACTGAATTGTATAGAATGAGAATTATACCTCAGTAAAGCTGTTTATAAAAATGTCACTCATCTCTGACCACCAGTGTGGCTCAGTTGGTTGGGTGTCATCCTGCAAACCAAAAGGTCATGGATGTGATTCCTGGTTAGGGCACATGCCTGGGTTGTGGGTTTGGTCTCCCCTGTTGGGGTGCATACGAAAGGCAAGCAATCATTGTTTCTCTCCCTCTTGTTCTCCCTTCCTCCCTCTCTAAAATCAATAAACATGTCCTCAGGTGAGGATAAAAAAGTCACCCGTAACCCTACCTTACCAACCTAATTACCATTTTTATTTTCTAGGCTATTTTCTACAAGAGGCAGATTGGCCTAATTTGAAGAAGTTTTGTAGAAGGAGGTGAGTTTGAAGAAGGAAAGTAGTCTTTTAAACAAGAGACTAAAGAGCTGGCATATTTGAAGGGTCAGCTGGTAGAAGAAGGCAGATGGAATGACAAAAGGAGAAACAGATTTTCTAGCTAGATTGCACAGTAGAGGAAAAAGATGTTGAATAGTCAAATTCATATTGAGGATTTAAATTTATTTATTTGTTTTTAAAAAAACATACTGAGTGCCTACTATGAACAGGCACTATTTTAGTTACTGTAGGTGCAGCAGTGAACACAATAGATAAAAAATGCTGGCTTTAGTGAGTTTCTGCATTCCCGTGTGTTTTGACGTATTTTAAATAATCACTTTAACTGCTGTGTTGAGAAGAGACTTTAGGAGATGGAGTTGAGAGTGCAAGCAGAGAGACCATTGTAGTCATCCAGGCAGGAGATTATAGTGAGTTCATCGAGGGCATTATTTGACGTGAGTGGTTGTCAGATTTTAAATGTGTTGGTGGTAGAGCCCATAGGACTTGCTAATGGATTGAGTTTAGCATGTAAGACAAAGAGAGGAGTGAAATTTCTCCAAGTTTTTTGTCCTAAACAACAGAGAGAGTGGTGTTAGTAATTAGTGGGACGTAGAGTTCTGAGAGAAGGTCAGGTTTGGCGGTAGGAGGTATATATCAGGAGCTCAATTTTGGATTTGTTAAGCTTGTAAGACCTTTTAGGCATCTAAGTGGAGATCCAGAGTATGTGTGAGTCTGGAGTGGAGGGTAGAGGAAGGGCTAGAGGTGTACACTTGAAAACCATAAGACTTCATGAAGTCACCGAGTCAGTTAGTGTCAATAAAGACAAGGAAGAAGTAGTAGCAGTAACTAAAAATTAATGATCAGTGAGGAAGGAGGAGAACCAGGAACATGTGGTGTCCTGGCAGTCATATGAAAAAAGGTTTCAAGGACTAGGGGAGGGGCACTCTGGAGTTCCTAGCAGGAAAATGGTTATAGAATGAAAAACAGTGATTATCTTCTCTCTTTTTCAAAAAATCTTCCCCAAGGACTGAAGATTGTGAACAGATATATTCTAGGTAGAACACAAGAGCAGGACATTACAGCATCTCTTGACTGGCTCAGAATCAGAATGTATTGACAAAGCATGCTTGATAAGAAAGCTTTCCCCAAAGCTAATTTAAAAAACTCTCCCCTTCTGCCCTCTCCCCGCCCGCTCTTACCCTTCGCCGAGATCTATCTTATCAGCACACAGTGCCTTTCCCATTCCCCTCTTCTTTCCTCAGGTGCCTTACATTTGCTTTTCTTGCTCCTAAGCTTCAAGGGCCCTTCTTTGGCTTCTGTAGCTTGTCTCCTGAGCCTATACTCACTTCTACTACGTTTGTATCTTTCTAATTAAGCTTTCTCTTAAAAAAAAAAAAGATTTTGAATGGACCTTTTAAAGTTTATAAGTAATAGTTTTTCTTTAAAATAAAACAGCAGCTGCAAAGCAAAGATAATATCAATGGCTTTGTATTTATCTTAAATTTAGCATAATGGGTCCTCTACCTTAATTTTCACTTACTATATCTCTTGTTTATTAGAAACTTTCTGCATTTCCCTCTCCTATATTTCAGCAAAAGCATTGTTTTTGCATTGTTGCACGTAGCCTTCATACTAAGGAGGCTTTTCTTTTTGTGCTTATCCATCCAAATATTATATGCAATTCTGATTTTATTTGAAAATAATAATGACCTCCCTGGCTGGTGTGGCCCAGTGGATTGAGTGCTGGCCTGTGAACCAAAGGGTCACCAGTTTGATTCCCAGTCTAGGGCACATGCTTGGGTTGTGGGCCGGGTAGTGGGTGAGTGAGAGGCAACCACACATAGATGTTTCTCTCCCTCTATTTATCCCTCCCTCCCCTCTCTCTAAAAATAAATAAATTAAATATTTTTTGAAAAAAGAAAATAATGACAAAGAATATCATGGAAAATTCAAAAGTCATAGAACCTCAAGATTCAGAACTATAATGAATCATACTACATTTTAAAACACAACATTCTCACCAGTAGGCACATGTAAGATTGGAGAGGGAACCAGTCTGTATGTTCTACTGTTTTGTTCTGTTCCTGCCTTCTCATTCTGAATTTTTGTGTGTTTGACAGGTGAACAAGACAGCATGAACTTTACCCCGACACATACCCCTGTCTGCAGAAAGTAAGATATTTGCTTATTTTTTGAGTTGTTAAAGAATCAAGATTTCTATTAACCAAGTCACCCCAAAAAAATCTAATTAAGAAAAAGAAAGGAATCAAGACTTCTGTAGCCTTAGTGCAAGTTAGCTTAGGAACTAGAAGGGTTTTGGAAGCATACTTCCCAACTCTGGATTTGATCCGTATTAGACTCATTTCTCTGTTCTTATTGTGTGAACTTTAGATTTAAAACTAGGACATATTAAATGGTAATGCCAGAATCCAGATAGTTTGAGTGGACCTAGTACAGTGTCAATGCATCCTGGATTTCAGAGGAAATAACCAACACAGGGGACTTGGAATTCTGGTTCTGCCATCGCCTTGCTGCCTCATCCTCGTTGCCACAATGCTCATCTGCAAAATCTCAGAAATACCTCTTTGTTCATTTACTAACCTATTTCCCACAGTGGTTGTAAGGCAACCCCCTTGGAAAACATGAAACATTGAGTAAAATAGCATTTCTGTCACGAGTTTTAATGATTGAGACAATATTAGATTTTTTTTCTTCATGTTTGCTGAAAGTATATTTTAATATCTCCTCTATACATACTCACTTATTAAAAGTGCTGACCATAATCTTCATTAACTACAACTCTGGGGTTCTGGTATCAAGTTTCTCCACTCCGCTGTCTATTTTGTTACTTTGTAAATTGCAATCAGTTAGCCAAAATGGGTTACTTTTCCAATTCTGCATCATTTATTTTCTAACTTTAATTGTTTTAGCTTAAAAACACTTCTTGCCTAGCCTTTGATTACCCTTAAATCTTGTTTAGTCTTGGCCTGTGTAATTCAGATGTTTCCACTGCTAGAGATTATGATCCAATGTGGTTATGTGGTTAGTAATTTGGCTGTATTTTCTAATGCTGACCCTTACATAATGTTACTGTGAACATTTCCTTATGTGTCACCTTATGCGTATGTATATGAGTTTCTCTGGAACAAGAGGAATTGGAATTTTATTAGATTCTGCCAATTTATTGTCTGTAGTTTCACCAAGTTACACTTCACCAGCAGTATAATTGTTCCTGTTGGTGTGTCTTATCCTATTAAATTTTCTGTTACTATCTGGCCTTTTTTATATTTCATTTTTTTTAAATGAATTTTAAAAATTCATTAATTATACTCACTTTAAGAACATAAAACTCACCCTGGCCAGGTGGCTCAGGTGGTTGGAGTATCATCCCATACACCAGAAGGATGCAGGTTCCATCCTTGTTCAGAGCACATACCTAGGTTGCGGGTTCAGTCTCCAGTAGGGGCATATATAGAAGTCAACCAATTGATGGGGGTGTGTGTGTGTGTGTGTGTGTGTGTGTGTGTGTGTCTGTCTGTCTCTCTCTGTCTATCTCTCTCCCTCCTCCCGCCCTTCCCCTTCCTTTCTCTCTAAGATCAATAAACATATCCTTGGGTGAGGATTAAAAAAAAAAAAAAGAACATAAACCTCTTTTTTATTTAAGAAATTATGTTTCATAAATGCTTAGACAATTTAATAAATATATCCTTTCTAATTTCACATAGGCTGACAACTGTTTCCAAACATGGTTCTGCGTGTGGCCTCAGTGGTTCTGCCAAGTGGAAAGGAGTATCTTTTTCAGATTCAGTGGAGTCGACTCCTTTGCCTTCCATTGAAGACCGTCTGGCTGTCCTCTGCCCTTCTCAGGAGCTTCTGGAATATTATCAAAAGAAGATGGCTGAGTGTGAGGCAGAAAATGAGGACCTGTTGAAGAAACTGGAGCTATACAAAGAAGCTTGTGAAGGACAGGTAACAGAAGAGATGATGCATGCCTTTTTAGGACTCTGATTAAGTCTATTCATGACTAGAGAAGATCTAGAAGTGCTAGTTTGTATCACAAGTAGATTTTTTATTTTATTTTTTAGATTTTACTTATTTATTTTTAGAGACAGGGCAAAGGAGGGAGAAAAAGGGAGAGAAACATCAATGTGTGGTTGCCTCTTGCACGCCCCCAACTGGGGACCTGGCCTGCAACCCAGGCATGTGCCCTGACTGGGAATTGAACTGGCAACCTTTCGGTTCGCAGGCCGGTGCTTAATCCACTGAGCCACACCAACCAGTGCACAGGCAGATACATTTTGATTCAGTTCTACCCCAGCCTAGCTACCTATCCTTTGGGTCCCTCATTAGATCAGAATCTAATCAAACTGCTCCACCTCTAAACTGCTCCACCTCTAAAATCTTAAACTCTTATATCTAGGTCTCTGTATACTTTTAGTTCTTTCACCCCCTACACCTGACTTCATTATTAGCTCCATGGCTCCTTGACTTTTCAGTTTTCCAAATGTTACCTGTCAGTTTCTGACATGTCCTTCCCTTCTAACCTGAACCCCATCACACTTCACTTTGACGATAACTGTACTTCCTGCACCTGACTCCTTATTCTTTTGCTCTACTTACATAGCAAAAACGCTAGCAATAATTGAATCCTATTCTGGAGCAGATTTTCTCAGCCTTGGAACTAGTGACATCTTGGGCTTTGTAATTCTTTATTGTGGGGACTGTCCTATGAATTGTAGGTTATTTAGCAGCATCCTCGGCCTTTAGCGCACACACACGCACACCCTCACCCCACCCCGAGTTGTAACCATCAGAAGTACCTTCAGACATTGCCAAATTTCTCCTTGGAGTACAGGCAGAGTCGCCCCTAGGTTACAAATCATTACAGAATAAATTCATGGTAAATAAATTCTTCTGTATCCTCAGTCACTGCATAGCAATTAACTTACCTATCTCTAGTCAGTTCCTTCTCCCTTCCTGTCTGTGTCGTACCTTTCCTACTCTACTCCAGCCTGCAACCACATCTTAGCTGTCTCTTGTCAAGCAGTCTTGCTTCTTGGTTCGCGGGGGAAATAAAAGCTATCACTCATAACTCCTTCCTGCCTATCCACACTGTCACCTATACTTGCGTCCATCTCTCTTCTTTCTTATTGCTTCAGGGACAAGATATCTCTCCCTCTTCAAACTGAATTGATCAGCTCTCTTTCTGGCCCTCCTCCCTTTTTCCTCCTAAGAAACCCTTCTTCGTCATTGCTCTTCTGTTTGTGTTCTATTTTTAACCTTTTGCTTAACATGGGCTTTTTCTCCTTAGTACTGCCTGCACACGACTCCTTGCTTAGTCTTTTGCTCCGCTTACGTAGCAAATCTTTCTTTCATAGCAATCAAGTCTCTCCCAACTTAAAAAAAAAACACCACCATTCTTGAGTTGTGCTTCCCCCTCTAACCTACCCTTACGTGGATAGCTCACTCTTTTCCTAGCCCCACTTCTAGAGTAGTGTGACGTTATCACCTGTTCATGGCTCTGTGACCGCAGTTAGGTCTCTCTCCTTACTGTTCCACTGAAACTACTCCTCTGGTCTCTAATTCCCGTTTGCCAAAATGATCTCTCTTTGTGACTTTTGCAGTATCTGTCACTATTGACCTCCGCTTTCTGAAAACTCTCTTCCTTTCTTGATTTCTATATCATTTTTTTCCCAGTTTTTATCTCACCTGTCTCCATTAACAGTTCCCCTTCCTTAATCTTAAATGTCAATGTTCTCGCAGATTCCATTATAAATAATCTTACTTTTATCCATACTACTACATATAGAATGATAACATCCAAAATAGCTAACGCTGACTCTTTTTCTCTTGAGCTCCATGTTCATATGTTTATATCTGAACTAATCTTCCTTTTTCAACTCTATGCACACACACACATATAACACTACCATTTTCTCTCTTTCCATTTCTTTATTTCTTTATTTATTTTAGAGAGGGGGAGGGAGAGAGAAAGAAAGGGAGGGAAACATTGATATGAAAGAGAAACATCAGTTGGTTGCCTCTGCCTTCTGCAAGAGCCCCGAGAGAGGCAGAGTCCACAGCCTGCAACCCAGGCATGTGCCTTGACTGGGAATTGAACTAGTGCAGGACAGTGCCCAACCAAATGAGCCACGCTGGCCAGGGTCCTCCCTCAATTTCTTATCTCTTAACTATTTTCTTTATGCTGTGTCTTACTAAATGGTATGTTTGCCTCTAATTCTGCCCAGCCCCTACATTTAGTCATTTAGTAAGTTCCGTTGATTCTGCTTCCTAAATATCCCTTAATCCATTCCAACATCTTCATCATATTGCCTCAGCACTAGTTCAAACTCTAATTATATCACCTGCATTATTGCAATATCCTTCTTAACCAGCATCCAGCCTCCAGTCTCATACCTCTTCAGTCTGCCTCTCACTTTTCACTCCAATAATACTGAAATACTTGAATTATCCAAACATTTAGGACTCTTCAGTGGTTCTGTATTTACTGTTCTCTTTCCTGAGAGTGCTCACCCTCATCCTGTCTCTAGCAGTCTTCATCTTTCAAGTTTCAACTTTTATTTTTAAGATTTTATTTATTTTAGAGAGAAGGGAAGGTAGGGAGGAAAAGAGGGAGAGAAACATTGATCAGTTGCCTCTCACCTGCCCCCAATCAGGGACTGGACCCGAACCCAGGTATGTGTCTTGACTGAAAATCAAACTGGCGACCTACACTGGTCAGGGCTCAAATTTCAACTTTTTGGTGGTGGTCTCAGACTTCCCAAGAAGGCTTCAGAGATTTTACTCTAGCTGTATTTCCCCCTCTACTATTTTACCAGGCATGTTCCTGTTAAATAATTATTTTATTTGATTTATTGCATGTCTGCCTCTTCACAGAATTCCTCAGCTCTAGGCAGAAAACATACCTTTTCATCTTTATCTTTCAAAATGTCATAAATCTTATTGAATAGAAAGCATTTTTTAAAAATTGTGTAAAGAATAGGTGAATCAGGTGGCATTCTGGGTTCTGGAGTCTGTAAAAGATAGAGCTTTGAGATTATATGGAAACATCATACTCACCCCGTAGCTTTTAAACTCAAGTCTATATACAACTTATTGTTGTCATTTGAAGTCTATAATGGTGATACCATTCACATTGTAATATTTCTACATGCACTGTCTCTTCCATATACAATAAGAGATACTCTTGTGAAGCTCAGTCTCTTTTCAGTGACTTTTTTTTTTTCCAGCACAAACTAGAATGGGATTTGCAGCAGAGGGAGAAAGAGATTACTGAACTGCAGAAAGCTCTAAGTGATATGCAAGTCTGCCTCTTCCAGGAACGGGAACATGTTTTGCGCCTCTACTCAGAAAATGACCGACTGAGAATCAGGTAAAAAGTAGGAAATGGGAAATGTGAAAGTTATATTTCTAGATTACACTAAACAAGATAAGTTTCTTTGTGGTAATTCTCTTAGGTTTTATTTCGCAGGAAAAAGGCTCTGGAGATGGAGATTTGCTTGTGGGATGGTTGGTAGGGACGCTTTCAAGAATAATATCTATGAGCAAACTTGAACAGGGGAAGAATTTGAGCTGTGATACAGTGGTAACAGAGGCTTTAGCCAGCCCTACAGGGGAAGGGAATCACACTTTTGTACCCCCACAATGATGGTCATTTGATGTAGGCGCCACCAGGGAGGGGCTGTAAACTGGGGAGAAGCAGTCAGTCCCCTTCAGCCAAAGGCAATTCCTGGAGAAGGAATAGTGACTCAACAACGGAGGGATAGGGGTCTTGGTCCTGAAGGTGGCACCTGACCAGTGTTGCACAGTATCCATTATAGTACACTTTAAAAAATTTTTTTTTAATTTTTCAATTACAATTGACTTACAATGTCATATTAGTTTCATGTGTACAACCCAGTGATTAGATATTTATACAATTTATGAAGTGATCACCCCAATAAAAGTAGTACACACCTGGCACCATACAGTTATTACAATATTATTGACTGTATTTCCTGTGCTGTACTTTACATTCCATGACTGTTCTGTGAACATCAATTTGTACTTCTTAAAACCTTTCTTTTTTACCCATTCCCTCTCCCTCCATCCCCTCCCATCTGGCAACCATCAAAATGTTCTCTTATCTATGAGTCTATTTCTATTCTGCTTGTTTGTTTATTTAATTCTTTAGATTCCATGTATAAGTGAAATCATATAGCACCTCTCTTTCTCTGTCTGACCTATTTCACTAAGCACTGCACCCTCCAGGTCCATCCATGTTGTTGTAGATGGCAAGATTTCATTCTTTTTTATGGCTGAGTCATAGTCCATTGTATATTTACGTTACTTCTTCTTTATGCATTCATCTATTGATGGACATTTGGGTTGCTTCCATATCTTGGCTATTGTAAATAATGCTGCGATAAACATGGATGCACATGTCTTTTCAATTCAGTGTTTTGGGTTTCTTCGAAAAAATAATCAGAAATGGAATTGCTGGGTCCTTTTCTTGTAGTCTTTTTTTTTTTTTAAGATCTTATTTAATTTTAGAGAGAGGGGGAAGGAGGGAGAAAAAGGGAGAGAAGCATCGATGTGTGAGAGAAACATCAACGTGCAAGAGAAACATTGATGTGTGAGAGAAATGTTGATCGGCTGCCTCATGTATACCCCCAACTGGGGGCCTGGCCCACGACCCAGGCATGTGCCCTGACCAGGAATTGAACCAGTGACCTTTTGGTTTGTGAGATGACACTCAACCCGCAGAGCTATACCAGTCAGGGCTTTTAAAAAAAAAATTAATTATTATTATTTTTTTTTAGAGAGAGGAGAAGGGAGGGAGAAAGAGAGGGAGAGAAACATCAATGTGTGAGATAAACATCATCGGTTTCTTCTTGCATGCCCCAACTTGGGACCTGGCCCACAACCCAAGCATATGCTCTGAGTAGTGATCGAACTGGCGACCTTTCGGTTTGTAGGATGACACCCAACCCACTGAGCCACACTAGCCCAGGCTATTTTTTGTTTTAAAGTATATCTTGTCTGATGTAAGTATTGCTACTCTGGCTTTTATTTGGTGTTGATTTTTTTGTTTCCATTTTCATGAACTACCTTTTTCTATCTCTTTAGTTTCAGTGTGTGTGTATCTTTCAATCTGAAGTCTTTTGTAGACAGTGTACATAAGGGTCTTGTTTTCTTATCCATTCAGCCACCGTATGTCTTTTGATTAGAGCATTTAAAGTAATTGTTGATAGATATATATTTATTGCCATATTATTTTTCATATTTTTGTCTTCTTTTTTCTTCTGAAAGAAGACTCTAACATTTCTTGTAATATGGATTTGGTGGTGATGAACACTTCAGCTTTTTCTTCTTTGGGAAGCTCTTTATCTGCCCTTCAATTCTAAATGACAGCTTTGCTGGGTAGGGTAATCTTTGTTGTACGTCCTTTCTTGCCAACCGTTCTGGCTGCAAAGTTTCTGTTGAGAAATCAGTGGACAGTCTTATGAGAGCTCCCATGTAGGTAACTAACTGTTTTTCTCTTGCTGCTTTTAAGAATCTCTTCTTGTATTTAACCTTTGGCATTTTAATTATGATGCGTCTTGGTGTGGTCCTCTTTGGGTTCATCTTGTATGGGACTCTGTGTGCTTCCTGTACTTGTGTGTCTTTTTCCTTCACCAGTTTAGGGAAGTATTCAGTCATTATTTCTTCTAGGTTCTTAATCATTTGCTCTCTCTCTTTTTCTGGTACCTTCATGGTGTGGATGTTGTTATGCTTGATGTTGTCCCAGAGGTCCCTTAAACTGTCCTCATTTTTTTAAATTCTTTTTTCTTTTTGCTACTCTGATTGGGTGTTTTCTGCTACCTTGTCTTCTAAATCACTGATTCAGTCCTCTGCTTCATCTTATTTGCTGTTGATTCCTTCTAGTGTATTCTTCATTTTTGTCATTGTATTCATTTCTGACTTGTTCTTTGTCCTTTATATGCTGTTGAAGTTCTCACTAAGTTTCTTGAGCAACCTTATAATGATTGTTTTGAACTCTGTAACTGGTAGTTTGTTTGCCTCCATTTCATTTCATTTTTTCTGGAGATTTCTTCTACTCTTTCATTCAGGACATGTTTCTTTGTTTCCCCATTTTGGCTGCCTCTCTGTGTTTGTTTCTGTGTTGTTAGGTAGATCTGCTATGTCTCCCAGTTTTGGTAGGGTGGCTTATGTAGTAGGTGTCCTATAGGGCCCACTGGCACAGCAGTCCTGGTCACCTCAGCCAGGCACTTCTGCGTGGGTTGCGTGTGCCCTCTAGCCCTACAGCAGAAGAGTTGCTGTGCAGAGACCAACCCCACAGAGCAGAAATCACTTCAGTGGTGCTCTGGTGCCCATCAAGTCCGTCCCTTGAACATGTCACTTATGGAAGTGCTCCAGCCTTTCTGAGCTTTTCACCAAGTGTGCTGGCTCTGGGGCCTCCTGGGAGGCCAAGGTCACCCATCGCCTGTGCCTGCCCTGGGGCCACCCAGCATAACCTACAAAGTGATCTCAGGTGGCTGCTACTTAGGCTGTGTTTGGAGGTGCCTGGGAGAGACCAAGCTATGAACTGAGTCTGGCTGCTGCTAGTACAGGACTTGAGGCTACTTAGAAAGAGGTATGGGGCTCACTGAGGCCAGATCCTAGTTGTTTGGGGTTAGTGGCATCTGAGAGATTTTAGGAAACACCACAGCATGAACCAAGACAGGCTGTTTGTATGCAAAAGCCACTGGAAGAGGCAAGGGTGGACTGGAAGTTGGGTAGGGCAGGGTCTCAGGGAATCACCTAAGTAGTGCAAACTGTGTGAGCCATGCTAACTCAGATATGGTACCCACCTGCCAGCTCTGTTGGAGAGGGCTCAGAAAAGGAACAATAGCCTCTGCCAGCACTTCTTTCTGAGAGAAAGCTGCCCTTTCAGCCTTTGCCCCAAAGACAGACAATTCAGTTTTCCCCCATTTGTCCCTGGAACTTTTTGAGCTGCTGCCCCAGCACTGGATCTCTGAGCAAGTGAGTCACAGTAAATCCATCTGTGGGCCATTTAAGAGGAACTGCCAGGGATTTCAGGTGCCCTAAATCTAGGTAAGCTGCAATGCTGGCTGGTTTTCACAGAAAGAGAAGTTATGGGGACTTCTCTTCCCAGCACTGGAACCCTGGGCTGGGGAGCCTGGAGTGGGGCTGGGACTCCTCATTCCTCCAGGAGGACCTCTGTAGCCAAGGTTTTCCTCTCAATTTTAAATCACCATACGTGGGTGTGGGACCACCCCATTCTGAGTCCTCTGCCCCTCCTAACAGTCTCAGTGTGGCTTCTTCTGTATATCCTTAGTTATAGGAATTCTGTTCAGCTAGGCTTCAGGCAGTTTTTAATATTAGTTGTTCTATAGTGTAGTTGTAATTTTGATGTGGTCATGGAAGGAGGCAAGTACAGCATTTACCTATACCACCATCTTGACTGGAGGCCTGCAGCTAACATTTTTTGAGGACCTCCAGAATGTTTCATTTCTTTTTTATTTGCGGCAATATATACTTAACATAAAATTTACCATTTTAATTATTTTTAAGGGTGTAGTTCAGTGGCATTAAGTACACTCACATTTTTGTGCAGCCATCACCACTATACATCCCTAGAACTTCTTCATCCCATACAGAAGCTCTGAACCCATTAAACAATAGCTCCCCCTCCTTCTAGCCCCTAGTATCCACTATTCTACTTTGTCTTTATGTGTTTGATTACTCTAGGAACTTCAGAGTAAATGGAATCATACAGTATTTGTCTTTTTGTGTCTGACTTTTTGCACTTAGCATAATGTTTTCTGTGTTGATCCATGCTGTAGCATGGGTCAGAATTTCATGCCTTTTTAAGGCTAAATAATATTCCATTGTACGTATATATCACATTTTGTTTATTTTTCTATTGATGGACATTTAACTTGTTCCCAACTGCTAGTTATTGTGTATAACACTGCTGTCAACATTGGTGTACATATACCTGTTTGAGTTTCTGCTTTTAATGCTTTTGCATATATACCCAGAAATGGAATTGATGGATCAAATGCTATTTCTGGGTTTAATTTTTTTGAGTAGCCACAATGCTTTCTTCCATACTGGCTGCACCATTTTTCATTCCCACCAGAAATGCACAGGGTCTCTGTTTTCTTCATGCGCACACGAACACTTGTTATCTATTTTGTTAAATAATAGCCACAATAATGGATGTGAAGTGGTATCTCATTGTGGTTTTGATTTGCATTGCCCTAATTAGTGATATAGAGCATTTTTCACATGCTTATTGGTCATTCATATATTTCCTTTAGAGAAATGTCTATTCAAGTCCTTTGCCCCTTTTTGAATTGGGTTGTTTGTTTTATTATTGTTGTTTAGTTTACAGAGTTTTTTAAAAATATATTTTGGATATTAATCCCTTATCAGATGAATGATTTGCAAATGTTTTCTCTCGTTTTGAGGATCGTCATTTTACTCTGTTGATAGTGTTCTTTGATGCACAGGTGTTAATTTCCATAAGGTCCAGTTTGTATATTTTTACTTTTGTTGCTTTGGCATTTGGTGTCATACTCAAGAAATCATTGCCTTCGATGTCACTATTTTTTCTTCTAAGAGTTTTATAAGTTTAGATCTTACATTTAAGTCTTTGATCAATTTTGAATTTGTGTATACATGTTAGGTAAGGGTGTGACTTCATTTTTTACATATGGATATCTAGTTTTCTCAGCACCATATGTTGAAAAGTCTGTCTTTTCCCTGAAACGTTGAAAACCATTTGTGTTTGTCATTATGCCAGTATCACATTGTTTTGATTCTTGTAGCTTTGTGTGTTTTTTTTTGAGCTTTTATTTTTTAAAAACATATTTTATTGATTATACTATTAAGGTAGTCCCAATTTTTCCCCCTTTTCCCCTGTCATCCCAGTATCCCCATTCCTTCAGCAGTTCCCCACCCTTTGTTCATGTCCCTGGGTTATGCATATAAGTTCTTTGGTTATTCCATTTCGTATACTGTTCTTAACATCTTCCTGTCTGTTGTGCACCTACCAATTTGTACATCTTAATCCTTGCCCCTTTTTCCTCATTCTCCCCCTTCACTCTCCCAGCTGATAACCCTCCAAATGATTTCCATATCTCTGGTTCTCTTTCTGTTCTATAGCTTGTTTGCTTAGTTTGTTTTTTTAGATTCAGTTGATGATTGTGAATTTGTTGCCATTTTAATGTTCATATTTTGATCTTCTTTTTCTATAATTCCCTTTAACATTTCATATAATAATGGCTTCTTGATGATGAACTCCTTTAGCTTTACGTTGTCTGGGAAGCACTTTATCTGCCTTTCATTCTAAATGCTACATTTGCTGGATAGAGTAATCTAGGTTGTAGGTCCTTGCTTTTCATCACTTTGAATACTTCTTGCCCGTCCCTTCTAAGTTTCTTTTGAGAAATCAGCTGACAGTCTTACGGGAACTCCTTTGTAGGTAACTATCTGCTTCCCTCTTGCTGCTTTTAAGGTTCTCTCTTTATCTTTAACCTTTGGTATTTTGATTATGATGTGCCTTGGTGTGACCCACTTTGCATCCATCTTGTTTGGGACTCCCTGTGCTCCCTGGACTTGTATGTCTATTTCCTTCGCTAAATTAGGGAAGTTTTCTTTCATTATTTTTTCAAATAAGTTTTCAAATTCTTGCTCTTTCTCTTCTCCCTCTGTCATGCCTCTGATTTGATGTTGGTATGTTTGCAGATGTCCCAGAGCTCCTTGGTCTATCCTTGTTTTTTTGAATTCTTTTTTCTTCTTGCTGTTCTGATTGAATGCTTTTTTCTTTCTTATGTTCCAAAGTGTTGATTTGAATTTCAGTTTCATTCTCTCCACTGTTTGGTTCCTGTAGATTTTTCTTTATTTCACTTAATGCAACCTTCGTTTCTGCCGGGGTCTTTTTTATGCTGTTGCAGTACCCTGTGAGTTCCTTGAGCATCCTGATAACTAGTGTTTTGATCTCTGCATCTGATAGGCTGCTTATCTCCATTTCGTTTAGTTCTTTTTCTGGAGCTTTGTTCTGTTCTTTCATTTGGGCCATACTTCTTTGTCTCCTCAATTTGGCAGCCTCCCTGTGTTTGTTTCTGTGTATTAGGTAGAGCTGCTCTGACTCTCTGACTTAGTAGCATGGCCTGTTGTAGAAAAGTGCACCTGTAAATTGTGTCAGGTGGAATGTTAGGTAATTGCTAGGGTGGGGCAGGCTGTTCCTCTGCTTTGTGGCTCATTGCGCAGAAGGGCTCGAATAGGGTTCAGCGCCGCTGCCTGGCCTCTGGAGATTTGCCCAGGAGGAAGCTGTCTCCCACCACTTAACCCTGTCTCCAGTCACTTCACTTTCTCCCAATAAGCCACTTGTGCCCTTCTAGCTGTTGCCCTGGTGCTGAATCCCAGAGAGGGTGGGCCTGTGTAAGTCCTGTAGCCTTTGTGCACCCTTTAAGAGGAGTCTTCTGGGAATCCCGCAGTTTCTTCTGCTGTCCCAACCCCCATTGGTTTCTAAAGCCAGAAGTTATGGGGACTTATCTTCCTGGCACTGGAACCCTGGGCTGGGTGGTCTGGTCTGAGGCTGGGATCCTTTGTTCCCAAGGTATCCCTCCCAATTTTTATCCACCACACATGAATGTGGGACCACCCATTCCACTGCCCCTCCATGTCTCTCCTCACCTCTCCACCTCTCTGCCCATCTTTGTACCTCTGCCCCTCCTACCCATCTGGATGAATGAGCTTCTTTAAATTCATAGTTGTCAGACTTCTGTACAGTTTGATTTTCTGACAAATCTGGGTGATATTTGTTATGTTGTCTAATTGTAATTTTTGCTGTGGCTGTGCAAGGAGACAAAGTATATATATCTATACTTCCATGTTGAATGGAAGTCTTGGGGTTCTTTTGTTTTTCTTTTTTAATTTTTATTTTTTTACCTTCCTCTGAGGACATTTTCTCACTGCTTTGAGAGAGAGAGAGAGAAACATATGTATGAAAGAGAAACTTTGAATGGTTGTCTCCATATGCATCCAAACTGGGGATATACCCACAACCAGGGGATGTGCCCTGACCAGGAATTGAACCTGCAACCTTGGGGTGTATGGGACAATGGTCCAACCAACTAAGCCACACTGGCCAGGGCTATAGTAAGTTTTGAAGTCAAGAAGTGTGAGTCCTCTAGCTTTGTTCTTTTTTCAAGATTGTTTTGATTATTTGGAGTCTCCTGAGAGTCCATATGAATTTTAGAATGGATTTTTTTTATTTCTGCAAAAAATGTCATTGGAATTTTGATAGAAATTGCACTAAATCTGTAGATTGGTTAATGTCGACATCTTAATATTAAATCCTCTGACCCATGGACATGGGGTGTCTTTTCATTTATTTATGTGTTCTTTAATTTCAGCGGTGTTTTTGTTGTACAAGCCTTTACTTAATTCCTAAGTATTTTATCTTTTTGATGCTATTATAAATTGAATTCTTAATTGTTCATTGTTAGTGTATTGAAATGCAACTGATTTCTGCATATTGAATTTGTGTTTTCCTACTTTGCTGTATTCACTTATCAGTTCTTAAGTTGTGTTGGGTGTTACATTTTTTTGTTTGTTTGTTTGTTTGATGGGACCCTTAGGATTATCTACATATCTTAGGGTTTTCTGCATATAGGATCAGGTTATCTGTGAACAAAAATAACCTTACCTCTCCCTTTCCAATTTCCATATCTTTTCTTTTTCTTGCATACTTGCTCTGGCTAGGACTTCCAATACTGTGTTAAGTAGAAGTTGCAGAAGTGGGCCTCCTTGTCTTGTTCTTGATCTTAGAGGAAAACTTTCAGTCTTTCATGATTGAGTATGATATTCATTGTGGTTTTTTCATACATAGCTTTTATTTTATAGAGATTGTTTCCTTCTGTTCCTAGTTTGTTGAGTGTTTATATCATATAAGGGGGTTGAAAGTTGTCAAATGCATTTTATCAGTTGATGATTGTATGTTTTTTCCATTTATTCTGTTAATGTGGTGTATTACATTGATCGATTTTCATATTGAACTATACTTGCATTTCAGGAATAAATTCTGTTCAATCATGGTGTATAATCCTTTTAGCATGCTGCTGAATTTGGTTTGCTAGTATTTTGTTGAGAATTTTTGTATCAATGTTCATAAGGGGCATTGCTCAGTAGTAATTTTCTTTTCTTGTATTGTTTTTCTTGGCTTTGGTATCAGGGCAATTCCGGCCTCATATGAATGAGTTAGGAAGTATTGCCTCTTTTTCAATTTTTAGAAAAGTTTTGAAATGATTGGTGTTAGACTTTTAAATGTTTGGTGTAACTCACCAGTGAACGCATCAGGTCTAGGGTTCTTGTTTGTCAGGGTTGTGATCACTCATTCAATCTCCTTACTAGTTTTAGCTTTGACCTAATGCAGAACTTTTCAACCCCAGGCCACACTGAAAGTTTACCTTCCATGTCAGCGCATTATTCAAAAGACATATTGTCTCCAGAACCTGCACAGTCTCTCAGCATTTAGCTTCCTTCTTTGAGATGGTAGGTGTGAGATGAAATAATTTGTCCTTTGCTTTGAAGGGAATGTTCTGTCATGCCTAGATCAGACCCTTAAAACTTCACTGATGTGCTTTGTAGAGGTTACCCCAGTCCTTTGGGGCACATGTATCTTATCAAGTATCCTAATGCACTTGCCATTTCTTATCTGTCCAGCCTGATTTAATATGATATCATCGATAGTGAACTAATGTCATCTGTAGAATGGCCAGGTTCTGGTCGCCCCTGACTGATTCTATAGAGAGCAGAAATGTTAACATGGACCTAGATAAGGCTATAAAAGTGTACTGTTGTTCACCCCACATGAATGAGAACTGCCCGTGGTCCTGTTAGGAATGGATAGGAATACATGAGCTTAATCAGTAGCCACATACCATGTACCTAAGACCAGGTTAATCTGCTCTAGCAAAAAACACCACATCTAGCACAGTGACTGAAATTGAGACCTGCTTGTTAGTAGTCTACTACTGTCCATCTGGTTTTGCATAGGTCATACTTGTGAATGAATTGAGTTTTTGATAGAGACCTTCACCCTGCATCCTGTAGGTGTTTGCCATCTTGGGGTGGGGAGGGGCAGTTTCAGAGGTTTACACTTATCTGAACAGGAAGCCAAGAAACCAATTTTGAGGTTATGCTGACTATCAAATATGTTCATCCCAATTATTCATTTGGAGATGGGGGAAGTGAGCACCGATTGAGCCTGGATCCCGTGGGCCGGTTGTGAGCTGGACCTGGACCAAAATTCCATATACTACCTGGTTCCCATATGCCCCAGTGCCATGATAAGGCTTCAAGTCACCCCATATCATTGTCAACTCAGACCATATAGCAAGCAATCTTTGAAATGCCTAGGTGTTTTTTTTTCCCCCAATGTACAATTACTTGAATAAACGGCCAGAAGCCCTTTGGGGAGGACTAAAGGAATCATTATTGTGTACACTTGCTGTGATGCCACCAAGTCCTACCTCCTTGGAGACCCAGTTCCTCCTTTAGGTAGTTGTCCCTGGGTCTTAAAACTGGTCGAGGTGTGGAAAATGGGCCAGTGGTTGTGATTTTATATAGGGCACAGTGATCATCCCCCCCCCACCTTTGACTTATTTTAATTGTTTAAGCTATACCCTGTTGACCCCCATCCCTGTCATCTGTCTTGCTGCTAAGAATATTATGTTCTATAAATCATCCTCATATCACCAGCCCTAAAGTCTCATTTTTGAGTTTGCCTCCTTGGTCCATATCTGATATAAACTGTCTTAGGATGGGTTCCCTGGAACACAGACTCTGCATTGAAAATTTACTTGGCAGGAGGGTCATTGTGGGGAGTATTTTCAGGAATAACTACTTATGAGGGAATAAGAAAAGTCTGGGCAGTTGAACTGTGATTCAGTTACAGCTGGACTCAGTCGATGCGACAGGGTGCCCTAGTTGTGATGGGCCTTCAGGAATATCCAGAGTTGAGAGAAGAGGACTGGGCACTGGGTGCAGGCTGTTGCTTGGCTAAGGCTGCCCCCCTCGACTGATGTCAGTTCTGAAGGGAGGTTCAGCACTCAGCCATCAGCGTGCAACACTGCTGGTAGCTGGAAGAATGAACCTCTCAGTCCTGAAGTGGAAAACCTGAGCACTGTGCCCTACCATCACTGCAGTTCTTTTCTAGAACCAAGACATTAATTTCTGGCCCCTTCTCTCTGAATTCGTAACTATGAGTACCTGATTTTTAAAAAACTAGTGCTGAGGTCTAGATAAATCCTATTCAATTTTAATTTGAGGTTACCATTATTTTAAAAATAAGTCAGAACGGAGATCCTTTAAACAGAAGAATTGACTTATACGATGTGTGTTTACTCTCTATGAGAATTGCAGGGAGCTAGAAGACAAGAAAAAGATTCAGAATCTCTTGGCTCTTGTGGGAACAGACACTGGAGAAGTGACCTATTTTTATAAGGAGCCTCCCAACAAAGTAAGTAATCTTTGGTTTAGATAGCATGGCAAATGGGGCTTTTACAAAACAAAGTCTCAGGTCCATAATCAGAGCCATTTTGGTGCTTGCTAAAGGAAGTTAGAAGGGGAATTAACTCTCATACTCCCAAGTCTACCTAAGTTCTCAGAGCATTTTCTATAATTACAAAGAGCTTTATGATTTTATTTTTCTTCAGAATTCTTGGGAGGTAGCATTGTTTACCCATTTCACTACTTGGAAACCTAAAGCACAGAGGAATAGATATTTTGGATGAGATTAGAGAGGAAAGCAGGATCGAACTTAAGTTTCAATACTCAAGTTTCTTTTTTAATCTTTGTTTATACTGATTACAAAAATAATAAAACACACACACACAGAAATCTGTCATGTAAGTGGCAGTCTCCCATAATGTATACCCCAGAGATAAAGCTGTTTTTCCATTCACACGAGGTATATGTGCATATACTATTTACATTTGTTTGTTCTTTTAAACAGTGCCTCAGTGAGCATCTTTATGCATGTCTCCGTATTCATACTTCTGTGTTTCCATTACGTTCCTAAAGTTCCTTGTCAAAGACCACAGTTTTTAAGCAGATATTACTAAATTACCCTGAAGGGTTTTTTTTGTTTCTTTGTTTATTTTTAGTTTTTATCACCAGCACTGGGTTTTATCCAGTTAGTTACTTTGTCCACTTTGGTCTCAAATGTATGATATTCCTATGAGATTATATCAATTTTGACCAATTTAACTTATGAATAGTGTTTATCTATGGCACGAAAGCTAAAAAGTGAAATGTCATACATACAGGAAAGCTATTTCTGTACTCTTTTTTTTTTAAACTTTTTCAGGTCAGCATTCTCCAAAAGACCATCCAGGCTGTAGATATATGTGAGCAGAATGAATCTTCAGCTTTCAGACCAGGTACCAACCATATAATAAATTCTCATTGATACAGAATTCAAAAACACGGGGCAAATAATTAGAAAATTTTCCCTATTATACAGTGATAATGAATATTCATAACGATGCCCCTGGTAATCTGAGATCTTACTGAGGTTTCTTTTTTTCTTTTTTGTTTTATTTTTACCTTTCCATGGTGTTTTAATCGAGTAGAAATAAAAAATATATAATTAACATGCTTACCGTCATAAGTCATTAAACAAACCTATACAAGTTTTGGAATTACAAAATATTACTTAGCCTCTCTAAGCCTTTGTCATCTCTCTCTTTTTTTAATGGAAATCTTAATTTTCCTTCTTTTTTTAAAAAATTGATATGTAATTGATAATACAGCTGTATTAGTTTCAAGTGTACAACCTAATGGTTTGCTATTTGTATCTATTATAAAATGATCACTACAATAAATCTAGTTAACATCCATTACCACACAATTACAGTTCTTTTTTTCTTATGGTGAGAACTTTTAAGATCTACTCTCTTAGCATGAGCTTCTTGAATTATCCAAGGAGTTAAATTTTGTCCTGTGCAGTTTTAGTGTTGCTTTATTTTAACAATAATTTTCTCTCTTAAAGACTGAGTGATACATGTTTAGATTTAGTTTTTGGATTCCTTACCCTTTCTGATTAAGTAAGATTTTACAAAGGAAATAAATACCACTTCAAAGGAAAATTTAGTAGTTTATTCTTCAGAAAGATGGATATTAATTATCCAGGTGACATCCTAGCAGAGTTCCCTTGTAGAGATTCCTATTTGAAAAATGAAGCACTACAATTATTGTACATTTTCCTTTTTCTTTCTTTCCTTCTCTTGTAGGTAAATGAAAATGAACTGCGCAAAGGTAATGCTGATACTTGAATAGCAGAAAGCAAAGCTAAAGAAAGGTCTTTATTATTTTTGTTTTCTATTTTAGATTCTAAGGTAAGCAAAAGAAAATCAACACTGAGAGAGAAGGAAGAAAGTTCTGAGCAGTACCAAAGAGACATACAAACACTCATCCTACAGGTAAAGAATTTATTTTGGCAGACGAAAAGAGTTTCTATCCGTAGCTTGCTTTGCGTATCATACCTTCACTCCACTCCTTGCATACATGTTACATCTAGGCATCATGTGATTAAGGACATTGAGGTTATTCCTAGTTTACAGAAGCTTATAGTTTAAAAACCATTGTTCTATATTAACCATTCTAAAGGTGCTATTCTGAACGTTCAGTTCACTCAGCTTACATGCTAAGCCCTACCCAGCAAAATGATCATACAGTAAGAATTCCCTTTGTGGTTGCCTAGGGGATACACAGAGAGTTGCAGTTATCTGTGCTGAGATCAACCTTGGGCGGGGGGTGGGGGCATGTCATTTCATTTAGTGCATGTGTTCTAAGTCTAGGAAAGTGATGAATCATCTTCTTACCACCTGGTAATGGTCTGTCATTTGCAACCATGATTTCTCATCTAGTTGCACTCAAGTTCTGTCATTATCAGGGGGACTCTATTGATTTAAATGATAGTTTCTATCTTTGGCCAGTATCTCCATTTGTAGTCATGACAGCCAGACTCAGATAAGGAAATCACATTATACTCATTTTGCTCCACTTTTTAAATTAAAAAACAAAGAAAAGAATCATTCTGTTTCTATGCAACTAGGGAGGCTTAAAGGGGAAACAGTGCCTTGAGTTTAAAAAGGGAGATAGTGAAGAGGTGAGGCTCTTAGATTGGGGGAAATTGGGTTTTCTAGCTTTCCCTGTGTGATGCAGATGCTTTGCCGTGTGTGAAGCCTGCTTTCATGAAGCTTAACCCCATTCACTAAATAGGAGTGCCCATTGAGGCCTTTCTTCTAATTGTTTTGCTGCTGTCTTTTGTTTTGTTGTTTGGGTGGGGGTGCGGTGGGGGGGGTGTTTGTTTTGTTTTTTTCTGGAGAAAGGCTGACTTTTAGAGGTGAGGAATAAGAGGAAGCAGGGCAGGAGTGGATGCCTCACCCTTTCCGGCCTGTCTAGGTGGAAGCACTGCAGGCTCAGCTGGAAGAACAGACCAAGCTTTCTAGAGAGCAAGTTGAAGGGCTCATGGAGGATAGACGGATTCTCATTGAGGAAATACAAGTTCATCACCAAAGAAATCAGGACAAAATCAAAGAGCTTACCAAAAAGTGAGTGTTCAAGGAGGCTATACCTGACAGATTTGAAATGTTTTCCGAGTGGCTTAAAGTTAATGGTCCTATGCTTTTGCAACATAGTATCATGGAACTGACAGGAACCTTAAAAAAACTGTCTTTATCAGACACCAAAAATAGGTTGGTGGATATCCAGGCTTGTCCAGGAATGCTGCTGATTCTTTTCTTGAGGAATCAAGGGTGAATATTTCACATGCTCAGTGTAACCCATTTTAGTGCTTTGGCTTGATCTTAGTGATCAAGAAATGTTCTTTTACCCACCGATATGTTATCTTACTCAATATAGTATGGCCCTTTTGTTTGGCCCTTAATGAATATGGAAAAATATGACTTTACATACCTGTACAAAGAAAAAAACACAAACAAAAAAACCCCACAAACTCTCTGTACTCACTGCTTTTTTTCTTACCTGTCTGCCTTTCCTCACTTTTCTGCAGTGTGATTTCAGCCCGATCATTTCACTAAGCATGCCCTTTTATTTTTTTAAATAAAAATATTTTATTTTTAGAGAGAGGGGAAGGGAGAAAGAGAGGGAAAGAAACATCAATGTGTGGATGCCTCTCATATGCCCCCCACTGGGGACCTGGCCCATGACCTAGGCATGTGCCCTGACTGGGAATCGAACGGGCAACCCTTTGGTTCATAGGCCAGCACTCAATCCACTGAGCCACACCAGCCAGAGCCTAAGCATACTCTTTCTGGGGTCAACACTGATTTATTAATTTCTCTGACCAGTTCTCTCTTTACAATCCTCATTGTAATTAGTATCTTTTCATGTTTGGCACCTCTGATCACTCTGTCTTTGAAGTTTCTCCCCCTTGATTTCTGCACACCTGTCTTTTTTATTTCTCCTACCTATCTAACCCTCCTCAGCTTTTTATCTGGTACCAGTGGCCAGACCTGTGCTATAAAGACATCTTCAGTTGAATATGTTTGAACATCACTTTTTGGTCCTTGCACAAAGGGGAATAAGTTCATGAAAAAAAGGATTTAGTGTGACCACCATTTCTTCCGCTTTTGTTTGGTTTCTGCAATTTTCACAGGTCTTCCAAAAGCAAAATGTCGAGACAGAGCTTTCAGAGGCTCACAACCTTTGTGGTCCGTAGGAGCCACCATGGGGAGGGTCCAGGGAAAAACTTGCCGTTTTCAGTGGAAACCAGGTAGCAGTTACTAGCTATGACGACTTTGTGGTTTGGATCTGCATTTGCCGCACATTTCTTTAAAATAAGACACCAAATGCTTAAAAAATAAGGATGTTTTAGTTAATCCATGAAACAGATATGAAGAGGAGCCTTTTAAGAGGTGCAGTCTCTTTGAAAAATCGATCAAACTGTTGAACGCAACATATTAGATGTGTTTATAAATAAACTTATGGCATGAATCCTTAATGCTTCTTCCCTGGGAGGGAGAAAAGAATATGTTTGGCCCTGACTGGTGTGGCACAGTGGATTGAGCGCTAGCCTGCTAACCAAAGTGTCTCCGGTTCGATTCCCAGTCAGGGCACATGCCTGGGTTGCAGGCCAGGTCCCCACTGGGGGGCGCACGAGAGGCATCAACAGATTGATGTTCCTCTCCCTCTCTTTCTCCTTCCCTTCCCCTCTCTAAAAAATAAATAAAATCTTAAAAAAAAAAAGAATATGTTTGAATACCTCAAATTGACCATATTGAAATCAATATGTTTTTCTTTCCCAGTAAGCATCCCTTCCCCCATCTCAAACCTACTACTTTCTTCTTTTTCCTGTTTAGTTTAATGACATCACATCCAGTTTCCCAAGCTTGAAACCTCGGGATTATCTTTAACTCCCCACTCTTATTCCCTCATTCTAAACCCTATGGAGTGCAAGCCTAAGAAGCCTCTCGAATCCATTCTCTGCTCTCATTCTTACTATATAGGCTCAAGTTACATTGCTTAAATTTTCGCAATAATCTAAATGTGCTTCCTTTTACTGTTCTTTTGTATTCTGTACTCCTCCTCACTATTACTAGTAGCTCCTCCATTAGGACTTACCAAGCACTTGAAAACATTAGATAGCTCCCTGTTTATCTTATGATAAATCCCTGATATCTCAGCATAAATTATTAGGGACTTCATCTGGCACTAAATGAACCTTTCAGCCCTACCTCCTTTTCTGTTGCTGTACTTTACTTTGTCTTTCAGCCAAACTAATAATATCTATTGTTCATGGAACACTTGCTCTGTGGCAGGTACCTTGCTATGTATGCAGTGTCACTCCTTCTCCGAAGACTTCCCCTGGCAGAATTAAAGCTTTCCTCCTCCGCATTCCCATAATGATTAACATGCCTCTGTGATGACATTTATCATCACCTATCGCAACTGTGTCTTTGTTCCTTCAGGGTCTTGCCCTGCGTCCGTATTAGGCACACAGTAAACATCTGTTGAACACATGGTGATACTTATCAAGTTGCATCTTACCACCTCTTTTCTATGTTAAACAACCTATATTTTAAAATATTTTTTCATATTACATTCTTCATCTCTTTATTGTTTTTTATTCTCAAACTTTTCTAGTGTCTCTTCCTCCAATTTAAAATGTGGTAATTAAAATTGGATGTGATACTCAGTTAAGATTTCTGACCAATGCAGGATAGAAAATGCCTTATTTTAGCTATTTTGTGCTTAAGCATAACACTTTCACTTTTCATTGGATTTTCATTGTTTTTAAGGGAACAGTATTTTTTGTCATAGTAATTTGTTATTTTATATGTGTCTTCCAAAATATTAACAATCATCTTAGTTTAGCATCATCTGCATGTCTGAGCACATGATCAGTTCCTTCCATTATGTCATCCTAAGGATATTAAATGGCATGAAATTCAAGGCCATTGATGACTGCCCTTTGGGTGTCACTTTCACCATTTGTACGTTAACAAGACCATACTTCCCACTTTGTAATTGAGAACATAATGTAAAATAAAATAACTCGTTGAAAGTAAGGGAGAACCTTGTGGTAACTAAATCAATCTCTCCCTCTTTGTGCACACATACATATACCTGAATATGTGTGTGTGTGTGTGTGTGTGTGTGTGTGTGTGTGTATTTTCATCTACTGACAGTTACTGTACTTTGTGCCTGGCTTTATGCTATCATTTTTCCCTATCTGTGTACCCTATTACTCATGAAAATATTTAAGTGGATCTGACATTATTTGTTCAGTGGAAAATTAAAGTGACTGCCTCACAGTATTGAATACTCTTTGCAAATAGTTTGATTATTTGATACATTATTTTTCTAGGTGTTGATGTTAAACTGATGGATTGCTTACTTCTAGGGATATTCTTTGTTGATGATAGAAACATCATTTTTCTATTTCTAAATCTCAAAAGTCAGCAGAAATCTATTTAGTATCTTGTGTATGTCTAGTTGCTTCTGTCCTTGACAATTTGATGGTAACAGGGCAAAAATAAATGACAGACAAGTATATGCTTTCACTCAGGTTGGGAAACATGGCATGTTGACAGTTAAAACATGACAATATATAAGCAAGCTGACTTATAACACTGGAGATTAGATTTAAGCTGATAAGGAATTTCAGACAAATGGAGAAATTAAATGGGCTAAAGTTGTTGAGGTGACTTCATAGAGGAAGTTGATCTTGAAAACAAGATAAGATTTGATACTGGGTAGTTTACATGTAGAGTACAGCATAAACAAAAACAAGCTGCTTCTGACATTTTAGAATTTGTGTTAACCCTCAGTCAGAACACCATAAGTTAGTTTTTTGTTGTAAAGTCTAGTACCTGGGAATAGTCCATACTTGTGCAGGCTGTGTGTAAATATTTTTTTTAGTCCTTCTGATTATATAACCTGAAATTAGCACTTGGAAAAATAACTGTAAAGACCAGTCTGTGAACCGGTGAGCATAGGTAGGTACATTACACTCTGTCCAATAAAACGTGGGATTGCAAGTGATCAGATTAAGCATATTTTTTAAACTGCTAATAATATTTTATTTTACTTACTTTTAGAGAGAAGGGAAGGGAGGGAGAAAGAGAGGGAGAAAAACATGATTGAGCAAGAGATTTGGTTGCCTCTCACACACCCCTAGCTTGGGACCTGGCCCGCAACCCAGGCATGTGCCCTGACTGGGAATCGAACCAATGACCTCTCAGTTTGCAGGTGAGGAGCTTAATCCACTGAGCCACACCAGCCAGGGCTAAGACTGCTAATAATATTTTACAGAATTTATAGATTATACGGTTTTAAAGAACCTGCGTCTGTCCTTAGTATGCAATAACTGTGCTATATGTGCTATGTAAACATCTTCATATTCAAATTTGTACTTCTTTCAGTCTCCATCACACCCAGGAACTGCTCTATGAGAGCACCAAAGACTTTTTGCAACTCAGATTTGAAAACCAAAATAAGGAGAAGTCATGGATGCTTGAAAAGGATCATTTGATGTCAAAGATTAAGCAATACAGGGTACAGTGTAAGAAGAAAGAAGATAAAATTGGAAAAGTTTGGCCAGTTGTTCATGAGAGTCATCGTAAACAAAATGAATATATTAAGGTAGTTTCTACATATCTTATAGAAATATTTTTTTCTCTGTAAGAATTTGAAAGAACTCAGAGAACTTCAGAGAACCTAAGAATTTTCATACAAGATCCATTCAGTCCAGGAAGCTGATGTAGCAACAGCCTCAAGAAATAGGTTTCAAAGAACAGCTCATCATTACAGCGTTTTGAGATTTAGAAAATGAAATGATCGACTGATTGATTCGTTCCTTTATTCATTTCATTCAACAGATATTTAATGCACTCCTACTATGGGGTAGGCTCTGGGGATACAGTGGTAACTAAGCTCAACCTGGTTTGCCGTCATGGTATTTACATCTTAGTGGGCGAGAACGGAAACATTAACAAAGAAAATGATGGATTATGAAAAAGTGGTATTAAGGAATTAAAAGGATTATATAAAGATTATATGTAGTTGCTGGAAGTCTACTTTTATGGAGAAGCACAGGGAAACTTCTTAAGCCTGGTGTTTTCACTGAGACCTGAAAAAGGGGACTGAGCTTGCCATAGAGATCTAGAGGAGGAGCATTCCAGGGAGAGGGCAGGGCAAGTTTAAAGGGCCTGGAGTGTGTATGTTCAAAAAGGAAGTGATACACAAGGAGGTTGGAGAGGTGGCCCTTGGTGATTCACTGCCACGCGCCCTTCAGCCTCCCTGTATACCACCTCTTCCTTGCTTATTTCTCCATAACCATGACATTCTTCCTTTTCTTTGACTATAATCCACAGCCTTTAAAGTTGCTCTTCCCTCTCCCTGGAATGCTCTTCCTCTAGGTCTGTATGTAAGGAAGTAATGTGATCTTATTTATCTTTTTTAATTTAATTTTAATTTTTTTATTGATGAGAGGGAGAAAGAGAAAAACATCAATTGGTTGTCTCTCTTACGTGACCTGACCAGGGATTGAACCCGCAACCTTTTGGTGTACAGGTGATGCTCCAACCAACTGAGCCACTCAGCCAGGGCTTATTTAGCTTTTTTAAAGATCATTCTGCCTGCTCAGTGGAACATGTATAATAAGTGTTGCTGCTGTTTCTTTCTTTTTAAAGAACTTCAGAAATGTGTGCAAACATACACAGTAATCGCTTTGTGTCTGCAGGGGATTGATTCCAGATACCAAAATCCATGGGTGCTCAAGTATCTTATATAAAATGGCATAGTATTTGTATTAACCTCCACACTTTCTCCCATATACTTTATTTATTTATGTTTAAAGATTTTACTTATTTACCTTTAGAGACAGGGTGGAGGGGAGAAAGAGAGAGAGAGAAAAACATCAATGTACGAGAGAAACAGCGATTGCTGCCTCTTGCATGTCCCCAGCTGGGGTCCAGGCCCGCAACCCAGGCATGTGCCCCCACCAGGAATGGAACCAGTGACCTTTCAGTTTACAGGATAACGCCCAATGCACTGATCCACACCAGTCAGGGCATCCCATGTATTTTAAGTCATCTCTACTTAAAATCCCTAATACAATGTAAATAGCTGGTATACAGCATTGTTTAGGATGGTGACTTTCAGTCTGTATACCATAAGAATTTTTAAAACATGGAATACCTGACTACTTAAGGAAGGGCACTGACATGTTTTCCTTTAGATTGTCCCCCCCCCCCAAAAAAAAAATTTACAGCAGCCAACACAACAATAAACATTTGGTGTGGATGAATCAAAATTATACCTAATTTTTTGTCAGATTGGCAAAAAATATATTTTTTGGTGTGCTGTAGAACTTTAGTAATTAGCTATGTGTGTCATGAGATGAAAAGGGTTGAAAATCATTGATTTAGGGAATAATGAGGGAGAAAAAGTTTGTATATGTTTAGTAAGCCTAACTGCATAGTACATGTCAGCAGCAATGTGCCCTTTTTTTTAGAGTAGTTTTGTTCTGTGGTTGGTTGAATCCTTGAATGTGGAAACTGTGGATACAAGGGCCGACTATATTATTATGTCTTACTTGGGACAATTCTGTACTCTTTTATCTACTCTTCACAGAGCCAAAAGTACGTGTTTTATTTTAAAGGATTTCTACTATGTACACTTTGGAAAAAGGCTAAGAGAATCCTCTTTCAAACGTTCTCCGAAGTTCCTTGCTGTCTTGTTACTTAACTTATGTGTACTTATGTAAATCCTTTCGTTCCTTTCTTTCTTTCCCTAAATGCTATTTGAAGTAACTAAGTTATGGAACTCAGTTTTTTCCCTTTTGACCCACAGTCCCTAAAGGATAAGTTAGTACAAGAGAAAAAGCTGTCCAACATGTACCAAGAGCAGTGCATTTCCCTAGAAGAAGAACTTGCCCGAATTCGTGAGGAAGAGGGAGTGAGGAGAGAGATCTTCAAGGTACAAAATTCTCTGCCGTTTATGATGGTATGGGAAGTCAGATGGCTTAGGGAATGCTTCCCTCATCTTCATAAATGCCTTCTCATTTCCCTGTATTTAGGATCGCTCTAACAAGATGGGGAAGCGTTTACAGGTAATGACAAAACGGTATGAGGCCTTGGAGAATCGGCGTATCTTGGAAGTAGAAGGCTTTAAGACAGATATTAAGGCTCTCCGGCAGAAACTGAAAGACTTGGAGCAAATGCTCTATAAGGTAATTGCAAAGGGAAAAGAGGGATACAAGTGAGAAAACATGGTCATGAGGGCTCCTCAGAAGGGAGTGGTGCTGCTCCCCTGATGGCAGGTGCTTATGGGTCGGCATCCTTTAAGTCTCACTAAAATGGGTTGAACAAGTACATGCCAGAGGGAAGACAAAAATAGGTTAGATAATTGAATGACTACATCATTATACTTTTATCTAAGCTAACTTAACAGAAATTTTCATTCTTCCTAATTCAAGAAGTAGATTAAAAGAGCTGTGTCTATATTACAAATAGAGAAAATGAGTATTTGAGTAATACACTAGTTTTTTTCCTACCAGACACAGCTTTATTTAGAAACAAAGTTGTCTCAAGAGCCTTCTTAAAGAGATTTAACCAGTTATCCACATATCCTAAATGATCACTATGTTCCAAACAAAGTAGACTATGAAAAAGATGAGGTAATTTCTTTGGCAAATTCACCAGTGATGTTTATATTGGTCTCCTCTCTTTACTCATTCTTAATTGTTTGTTGATCTCTATCTCAAGTCTCCTTTACTGTGGTATGGGAAAGCAAAGAGTCTCATGCCTTTTCTTTTACTCTAAATTTTCCATCTTTTAGTTAGTCACTGAAACTAAGGATTGAATTTACCTTCGGTACCAAATGTGTCATAAAAAGGAACCAGCATCGCCTGGTCTTTATGACTGATTTGTCTCCTCTGGTATATGTTCTAATCTTTTTTTTTTCCCTCCAAATCTCTAGGCAACATTTAATGCCAGGGCAAACCAGGATCTTGCCATTCTCTATGAGGTCCGTGACAGCAATAGAAGGGCCCATAAGATTCAAGGAGAACTGAAGAACCTGAAGTCCAAAGTATTTGGTCTGGAGAATGAACTTAGACTCTGTTGATGTTTACTTTTAGAAATGGCCCTCATCTGTAGTAAGTCTGCTTTCTGAAATCGGAGAAAAATGTCATCTTCTCCCAGAAACTGTAGGCGGAA
The DNA here is from genome assembly GCA_004026545.1 of Mormoops blainvillei. Lineage (NCBI taxonomy): Eukaryota > Metazoa > Chordata > Mammalia > Chiroptera > Mormoopidae > Mormoops > Mormoops blainvillei. Next base: position 274,048 of record PVJD01001297.1, read on the forward strand.
TTGACTAGGGTGGTAGTATCCTTTATTATAAAGACAGGGTGAAGAATCAGAGACCACTAGAAAACCCTTTCTTGCATGCTTAACTTTGTAATTTTTTGCTGTCCTATTAAATTCTTTTCTGTCTGGACTATAACCTAAATTACTTACAGACTTTCCCACATTATCTTTTCCATTTATAATGAGACGTTTTTGCCTTTTAAGAAGACAGTGACCATGAAAACTCAGGAAGAATGGATATTTGCTATGATCTTGGCTGAGTATCAACAGGAGAAACACTTTGCTTGAAGAGATAAAGGCATCCACCGAGGTTGCCTCTCTCAGGCAGATCACAACTGTCAAATGTGAACAGGCAGTAATTCTGCTAATTTAACTTTCTTCGTTGGTGACCTGTGAGGCCTTAATTACCTTTATGGACACCCAATCTCATGAAGTTTCACCAGAGGGCGATAGAGAGGGCTACGCTTAAGCACAATGTGTATCAAGGAAAATAAATGTGGCACTTCGATAAGAGTAAAACTTAAATGACCTTTGTATGAAAATTTCAGTATTGTACCAATAACATGTTTTTTAAAAAAACAATGTATATATTTTAAATTAACTATTTTCAATAAAATGTGTAATTGAAAATATTCTCTTTGAGTTTTCTATAATTTCATGTTAAAACCACATTGATACTTTGTTAATGGCTAAGTTTACCTACTTGTCCCATGGTCTTTGCAGTCCTGTACAAGTGTTAAAGTTTTCCTAAATGTGTCCCTTGAAATCATCTGGTATTGGAGGTAGCAAAGGTAGTTCTAAAGGTGATGGCACTAAGACTTCATCCATTTTTTCCATCTATATCCTTTTTTAGGCAAATGACTGTGTGTTTGAGGAGAAATAATTGTGTGTATACCTGGATAGCCTCTGGGAAATCGGTTTGCCTTAGCTTATTATGGCATCTTATGATTTACCCAGGACAAAGCAATGGAGAAGAACTCAGGTTTTCACATTTGTGTTAAGGAAAGTGGTAATTAAATGGCCAGTAGAAGATACTGTCTTTTTTTTTTTTTAAGCCTATGATAAGAGATCAGGTTTTGTTCACTAATAAATTAGGACAGAAATTCCCAGAGGGACCAGTCCTGTGCTTCAGAGAGATGTACATAAGTGAATAGTTCTTTTTGTCCTAATACTTAAGGAATTGGCTTTTCACGACTTGCTGTTTTAGTGCTGGGCAAAATACAAAGCCCTGTTGAATCAGAATTTCAGAGTAAGAAGAAATCTTAGAGATCATATAACCCAAATTTTTCATTTTATATACGACCCTGAGGCCTACCACCACTGAGTTCAGCTATCAGTTGATAGTTACTAACACCCTGGCCTCAATTCCAATGACATTCATTTCCATATTAACTCCCTGCTCTTGTGGTCTGTCTCTAGACATCGCCGATAAGCAGTGGAGTAGTGGAAAGAGTCTGCCTGGGCTTTGGAGAATCACAAATTTAGATTCAATCTTGCCACCTCCTAAAGCCCTCAATGGTCTAGTCTCTTCATCTGTGAAATAGAGATAAATCTATCTGCTTTAGTAGGGTGACTGTGAGGATTAAGAGAAAATCTAGAAAGCAGAATATATACAGAACTCTTACAACTCACAATAAAAAATTGCCAAGGAATCTGAATAGACCTTTCTCCAGAGAACATATACAAATGGCCAATAAGCACCTTAAAAGATGCTCAGCATCATTAGTTATTAGGGAAATGGAAATCAATAGTGACATACCGCTTCACCGCCACTGGGATGGCTATAATAAAAAAGATAGTAGGTACTAATGTGGGTGAGGGGAAACTGGAAGGCTGAAATATCGCTAATGGGATGGAGTATGGTGCTCCTGCTTAGGAAAACAGTCTGGCAGTTGCTCAGAAAGTTAAAACAGTTATATGATCCAGCAATTCCACTCCCTTGATATATACCCAAGATAAGTGAAAATACACATCCCCACAAAAACTTGTACATAAATATTCATTGCAGCATTATTCATAACAGCCATAAAGCAGAAATGACCCAAGCGTCTATCAGCTGGTGAACAGGTAAACATTCAATGGACCTTTTTTAAAAAGATTTTTATTTATTTTTAGAGAGAGGGAAAGGGAGTGAGAAAGAGGAAACATCAATGTGTGGTTGCCTCTCGTGCACCCCCTAGTGGGGGCCTGGCCTGCAATTGAGGCATATGCCCTTTGGTTCACAGGCCAGCACTCAATCCACTGCGCCACACCAGCCAGGGCCAATGGACTATTATTCAGACATAGTAAGGAACGAAGTACTGACATACCCTGCAACATGGGTCGACCTTAAGAATATTATGCTAAGTTAAGCCAGATAAAAAGGCCACCCATTGTACAATTTCATATATGTGAAATGTCTCAATAGGAAAATCCAGAGAAACAAAGTAGATTAGTGATTGCTAGGGGCTGAGGAGAGGGGTTCTGGTTGAGGATTGACTGCTAATAGGTGTAGGGTTTCTTTTTGGGGTCATGAAAATGTTCTAAAATTAATGGTGATGGTTACAAAACTGAATATACTAAAAGCCACTGAATTGTACACTTTAAAACAGGAAATTTTATATGGGTTGTATTTTTTTTTTAAGTCCATGAAATGGCTTAGTTTTGTGTCTAGCATGTAATGGGTATTCAATTACAGTTAACATCAATATTTCAGCTTCAATTGACTTCCTTTCAAGTGCCCACCATTGTTAGTCAGATTCCAACATTCACTTTATACCATTCATTTCTTCATTCAGCATTTTATTCTGAGATGCTTTGTATGTACTAGAAATTGTGCTGGATCTTAAGTTTATAGAGCACATAAAAATATTCTTTGTGCTGCAAAGGTTGGAGGGAAAATAAGTACGATGGGTACACAGGATAGAAAGCAGAGAAGATGACTTAAATGAGGTCATGTTTTAGCTGAATCATAAACATGAATTCAGAGTCAGACAAGAGTCTGGGCATTCTAGGTAGAGGGACAACATGTGTGAAAGCATGGGCAAGTGCAAGGACGGGAGACAAAGTCATATAATATAGGACGTATGTGAGCCCTGACTGGTGTGGCTCAGTTAGTCAGGTGTTGTTCCACAAAGTGAAAGGCTGCTGGTTGGATTTCCGGTCAGGGCACCTGCCTCGGTTGCGGGTTCAGTCCCTGGTCACAGGGCATGTATGGAAGGCAACCAATCAATGCTTCTCTCTCTCACCGGTGTTTCTCTCCCTCTCTTTCTCCCTCCTTCTCTAAAAATAAAATCTTTTTTAAAAAGGTATGAAATTTCATTTACTACAGTAATGTATTAACAATATCTATTATATAATATGTTATGCATACAATACATATTATACATTATTCTACATTGCATTAATAATACATTAATGTGTATTACATTCTTAATACAATGATGACCTTTTGCATCAATTGAAAACAATGGGAAAAAACAAAATCAGAAATATTTAATAGTACTAATTCATGTATCAGAAGAATAATTTGAAGTGCAAATGTGCCTGGAGCTGCTGGTTGGCTGTGGTCTAGCTGTGTGGGAGTTCACGGGGCCTGAGACCAGGTTGCAACCCGGCTTCTCGCAATGTCTGCGGCCCTTGTACCAGACCGGCTGAGAGGGGAGGCACAAGTCAACCAGGAGACTCTCCAGCGGCTCCTGGAGGAGAATGACCAGCTGACCCACTGTATCGTGGAGCATCAGAACAAAGGCCGGGCAAATGAGTGCATCCAGTACCGGCATGTGTTACACAGAAATCTCATTTATTTGGCTACCATTGCAGATGCCAACCCAACCAGTCCTTCAAAAGTAATGGAATAATTTTCAAGTTTGCTGTTGTGAGGAGTATTTGAATATAATCCATTTCCTATGAAATGGAGACAGAATCTTTACCAACGCAACTGCTGAAAACATGAAGGAAATCCTGTGGCCCTTTTGAAAGTGTGAAAATGTAAAGGAAACTACTAAATGAACTATTTCGATGTAAATATTTATTTTTAATAATTAAGCAGATTCCCCCAATTTAAAAAAGAATTTGAAGTGCAAGCTCCCTTTCTTACAGATGAGACTGGTCCTGGCTAGGTAGCTCAGTTTGTTAGAGCATTGTCTTGATACACATGAGTTTGATCCCCGGTCAGGGCACACACGAGTCAGCCAATGAATGCATAAATAAGTGGAACAACAAACCTTTCTCTCTCTCTCTCTCTCTCTCTCTTCCTCTCTCTCTCTCTCTTCCCCCACCCCCACCTCCTTCCTCCCTCTAAAAATCAATAAATGAAAATGAAAAACATTAGGGTGGAGAGGAAGCATCACACATTAATAAACAGATGTCTCTTTCCTGGGAAATCCTTGTAATGGATCAAGGTAAGGAACAGTCACTTAGTATCAGGATTGATTGCAGTATCTGCAGGAACACCGCAAAGGATTGCACAGAAGATCTTTACAAAAGAGCCACCAGTGTTACCTGCTTTGCCTTAAATTTTCTCTTCTAGCCTATGTATAAAAGTCACTTAATAAGTCACCTTTTTATCCATTGAAATTTGTGACTTTTTCACAAAATAACCTCTTTTTTAAAAAAGATTTTATTTATTTTTTAGACAGGGGGAAGGGAGGGAGAAAGAAGAAACACTGATGAGGGGAAAAAAATCCATTAATTGCCTCTTGTATTCACCTCGACTGAGGATTGAACCTACAACCTAGGCATGTGCGCTGAACAGGAATTGAACCGATGACCTTTCGGTTTGTGCCCTCTCAGTTTGTGGGACAACACCCAACTCACTAAGCTACACCTGTCAGGTCAATTATGTTATTTTTGATCCAGTCTTATGATTCTCACTGCCTTTCCACCCACACCACACTAGTTGGGCTACTGAGATTTACTGTAATATTTGCAACAGAGCAGGTTGTATTGTCACAGCTCACTGCATACAGGAACAAAAGAAAGGAGATGGCTAGCATCCTTTTCCAGAATATTCAAGGCCTGAGCTAAAGGAAGACATTGGGAATAGAGAGGAACGGATTTATTTAGAAGTAGAATGATCATCATTTCTTTGAATGGATGAGATATGAGGATTAGGGAAGAGCTAAGGATAATTCTCTAAATTAGAAGTGTCTGGCTTGGGGAACTATGTGTATAGTGACAGCATTAACTGAGATTTAGCATATGTGAGAAGCAGTAGGTTTCCAGTAAATGTTTATTTATTTCTATTGATTTTGGAGTGAGAGGAAGGGAGAGAAAGAAACATCAGTTCATTTCTCTACTTATTTATGCACTCATTGATTGATTCTTGTATGTGCCCTGATCAGGGATCGAACCCACAACCGTGGCACATCGGGATGACACTCTAACCAACTGAGCTATTTAGCCAGGGCCAATCTAGTAAATTTCAGATTAGGGATTAAGAATAAGTGAGGTCAAGACTTCTGGTCAAGATGGCAGCATAGGTAAATATGGCTTGCTTCCTCTCACAACCACATCAAAATTACAACTATGCCTGATCGGTGTAGCTCAGTTGGTTGGAGCATCATCCCACAAACTGAAAGGTTGCTGGTTCAATTCCCATTCAGGGCACATGCCTGGGTTGTGGGCCTGGTCTCTTGTTGGGGCATGTGCAAGAGGCAGCCATTTGATGTTTTTCTCACGCACCAATGTTTCTCTCCCTCTCTTTCTCCTTCCCTTCCCCTCTCTCTAAGAATAAATAAATAAAATCTTTTTTAAAAATTACAACTAAATTTACAGCCACCATCACTCAGAACGGTCAGAAATCAAGTTGATTGGAAGTCTAACAACTATGGAATTAAAGAAACAACATCCATTCAGACTGGTAGGAGGGGAAGTGGTACGGAACAGGCTGGCCCCACATCCACATGTGGTGGATAAAAATTTGGGAGGGATATGTTGGGACTGAGAAGTCCCAGTCCCATACCAGGCCCCCCAGCCCAGGGTTCCAGTGCCAGGAAGATGAGTCCCCATAACTTCTGGCTGCAAAAAGCAGTGGAAATTGAGTCAGTGGAAGAAACTTCTGGATTCTCAAGCATTTCCTCTTAAAGAACCCACACATGGATTTACTCAGATTCACTCTCTCTGAGCTCCAGCACCAGGGTAACAGCTTGAAAGGCACCAGTGACATACAGGGAGGAGCTGCAGTGTCTGGCATTAAGGTGAGAGCTGGGGGACAGCCTTTTCCCAGATAGAAAGACGGGCAGAGGCCACTGTCCGTTTTCTGAGCCCTCCTTGCCACAGAGCCAGCAGGTGGGTGCCGTATCTGAGACTCCATCAACCTGGCTGACACTATTTGCCCCGCCCTGGAGATCCCCAGAGACTCTGTCCCACCCAACTTACAGGCCCACCCAAGCTGCTTTTCCAAATTAGTAGCTAGTCTTGGCTCATGCTTCACAACTTCTAAATCCTCTCAAAAAGCACAAGCCGGCCTCAGTGAGCCCTCGGTCTCTGTGCCTCTTGCTAAGTATTCCTAGGCATGGCACTAGCAGCAGCCAACCTGGCTTCACAGCTTGGATTTGCCTGGGAATCTCCAAATCCAGCACAAGTAGAAGCCATCTCAGATTGCTTTATAGCTCAGGCAGGGTGGCCCCCGGGCAAAACACAGGTGGGACCTGACTTTGGCCTGCACCAGCCGGGAAACCCCAGAGCCTGCACACCCAGTGGACAGCTATAGACCACACTGGAGCACCACCACCCTGCACGCACACAGCTGATCTTCCACAGAGAGCGGAGGTGGGTGGTCAGTGGTCACAGCCAGTCCTTGTCTGACTGGTCTGGGTAAATTCCTCCCATTAACCTGCCAACAGCAATCAAGGCTCAATTACAAGAAGAGGGTGTACTCAGACCACACAAAGAGCACACCTCAAGTATCCAGCTTGGGTGATGGGGAGGCTGTGCCACTGGACCCTACAGGACACCTACTACATTAGGCCATGCTACCAAGATACAGAGTCAAAGCAGCTCTACCTAATACATAGAAACAAACACAGAGAGGTTGCCAAAATGAGCAGCAAAGAAACATGGTCTAAATGAAAGAACAGATCAATCAAAACTCCAGAAAAAGAACTAAAAAAAATGGGGAATAGCAATTTCTCAGATGCAGAGTTCAAAACACTGGTCATAAGGTTGCTCAAGGAACCTCAGTAGCATAAAAAAGATCGAGTCAGAAACATAGGGATCCAGTCAGAATTGAAATAAAGAACAACTTACAGGAAAACAATGTAGAGTGAATGAAGCTGAGAATCAAACTGATGATTTGGAACATAAGGAAAGTAAAAAACAACCAATCAGAACAATAAGAAGAAAAAAGAATCCCCCCCCCAAAAAAACAAAACAAAACAAGGATAGTGTAAGCAGCCTCTAGGGCAACTTCAAGCATTCCAACATTTGCATTATAGAGGTGCCAGAAGGAAAAGAGAAAGTGTAAGAAATTGGAAATCTATTTGAAAAAATAATGAAAGAAAACTTCCCTAATTTGGTGAAGGAAATAGACATACAAGTCCAGGAAGCACACAGAGTCCCAAACAAGAAGGATGCAAAGATGCCCACTCTTTGTGATGTGTCTTTATGACACATTATAATTAAAATGCCAAAAGATAAAGATAAAGAGGGAATCTTAAAAGCAGCAGGAGAGAAGCTGTTAGTTATCTACAGGGGAATTCTCAGAAGACTGTTAGCTGATTTCTTAAAAGAAACTTTGCAGGCTAGAAGGGATTGGCAAGAAATATTCAAAGTCATGAAAAGCAGGGACCTACAGCCTACAGTGCTCTACCCAGCAAAGCTCTCGTTTAGAATCCAAGGGCAGATAAGAGCTTCCCAGACAAGAAAAAACCGAAGGAGTTCATCA